>JAIPRM010001525.1:0-37298 GCA_025469315.1 Stegophylla sp. TES_Ste_2020
TCCTTCGTTCAGAATCGTTTTACTGAAGAAATGATTTATCGTTTCTTTAAAATTTAATACGCCCGTCAAGAGAATACCACCCGTCGTGCGAAGTACACCCATCGTGCGAAATATGTCCGGCTTTTTTTTTCTTATTTGAAAGGAATAATTTAGTCAGTCGGTAAATTGGAAATTATGTGTAATGGTAGTCGGAAAAATTGGGAAGAAGACCTTTATTTTTTATTTTTTTGCTTATTTACACGTTTTGAAACAATATTTGTAGTCGGCATTTTTACAGTTACACCCCCCTGCTAATATTTCTTAGCACCGGCCCTGTGTACCTATTGTAGAGTTTTCTTAAAACTATTTTTCATTAATTGGGTATCGCGCACATTTTTAATTGTCTATAAGCCGTGCACAACAATATTATATTGTACGGCGTGATCTAAATATTTTTCAATTTACAACAACCCGGTTGTTGAACATTGAACTTACACTCAGCAGGGGAGGCAGAGTCAAATTTAAATAATATAAATTACCGTCATTTTTTGTGCACGGGCGCGAGTGCCTATACGTCCGGAAATCAGATTGTGTAGCCCGATATATTTTTAGTAGAATGTAAACGTCCATTATGGCAATTCATATTATAAATACGGTGTGGCGTACACTATTATAGTTTATACGCGTACACGACACCTATAATAATATAATATCGCATTATTTATTAAATGTGTCACTTGAAATGCGACGGTGATAACAATGATAACGATATAGCCGCCGAGTACGAACAAATTTTCATGCGCCAAAATCTTTCATACATTATTTTTTATTTATGTTTAAATTTTTATAAAGTTCGGATCAAAAAATGATTATTTCCGAGTCGTTTTTGTCAAAATTTGGATAGTTTTTCCAAAAAAAAAAAAAAATTGAAGAAATGAGAAATTCAAAGAATGACTTCTCTAAGGTACTAGTAACTTTTGGACAAGTAGATCTATACAAAAAAGTGAATAAAAAAAAAATAAATAAATAAAAAATAAACGTCATTGTAAAAACACTAAACTAATTGTAAAAACACTTCTTTACTAAAATCAAAAGATCAACTTACTGGCCTCGAAATGACGGACGATATAGAATAATAATAATACACACTATACATGAAAGAAAAAAAAGAGTATTAAAAAATAAGTTTTTTTTTTTTTTATATAGGTACGTGTGATATTAGGTATTATATATACGTAATACTATGCACGAGTATTAGGTGCAGATGGTCGAAGCCGATCAGTCGTCGCGTAACGTATACTAACGTGAAGTAAAATGTTTAAAAACGAAAATTTGATGGAAAAATAATTATCAATAATTGACTTCACTAAAATGTAATTATATTTATGGGGGAAAGGTAACAATGGAGCAGATAATTATTACTTCTGTTGCTTTGGTTGTGAAGTGAACTCTTTTTGGTCTTTTTATCCAGTACTATTTCCTACCCCCAGACATCTAGTACTTACTGAATGACTACTTTGTTATTTTTACAGTATTTATAAATGGGATTCAAAAAATTGTACACTTTTATCAAAATATTTTTACATTAAATACCCAAACAAATTGTATAAAATATCTTTGATACAAAATAAAATACATAAAATCGAACTAATAAAGTGCCTACTACAACGATTCGTGAGATAGGCACCGTGAGAATTTCTCCTTAAGTTTTCTTACAGGTAAACGGGCTAAAATCACTAAAAGTGAAAATTATGCCTTGTAGCTGTAAAATAAATTCAATAATATTGGGTGACTAAGTGAATAATAATAATAATATAAAACCTTATGTTTTGATCTCCCAAAAATTTTGTTTCCAAACACTGTCTAACATCGTTTATCTCGCTACGACCCGGCGTCGTTTCGATTCGTATCAATTCGACATACAATATGCGTAAGACCGTACACACACAGCAACATGTGGCCCGTTAATGATGGCCGCCACACACACACACACACACCCACACACTTACGTTAGTTATAACGTGTACACACACACACACACACACACACACACACACGATCTCTGCGCGCAATAATAATATTAATGATAGTTTAACCGCGTTATGTGTGTCACAACAACGGCTGTGTAAGAGACTCGCTCATCGCCCGCGTATACACAACCGCACAAGCAGCAGCAACAGCACACACGGACAAACGGACACTGTCGTGTGTGCGCGTCGAATAATATTATTACTATTATTTTTTTTTATTATTATCGTCATCGGTTATGGGCAGTCTGATGATTAATGATCGCGGTACGCGCGCATCATAATGCTTGTTGTACGCACAACAAACGCAACGCTTTTTAGGTTATTCAAACCCAAGCGCGCTATACATGCGTGTATTCAAAACGTACACACACACACACACACACACATACCTATAATATTACAATCTCTCTCGTATTATTATTATTTTTATACAGGTATGACGCGCGTTTATAAAATAATAATGATAATAATAATATGTACGCGGGTAAAACGCCACCGGTGTGTGCCCCCCGGGGTCCCGTCGCGTTCGACGTACCCAAGCCGCGATGGGGGCTTGGCTTTTGCACGGATCGTCGCGCCAATAATCGCGCACCCGGCCGGAGTATACGTGTGTGTTCTCGCTGTTGCCGACAAAGAACACTGATACGCGTATTGTGCACGTAATAATAACACGTATTGGGCTGTGTGTTGTTGAACGTACCGGTGTATAACACACGGTTAGTATGTTGTCGCGCAGCCATTGCCGTCTCTATACGGGGCCAGGGGTGTCCAACCCAAACGATCTTGTGGGCCGCTTTGGAAATACATTATATAATCCCGCGGGCCACACACAAAATTTCAAAATATCCTCCGCGCGTTTATAGATTTTAATCCAAAATCTCGTCCGTATTAATTCGACTGACCCCAATGAAAAAGGTAGTATCTCGATTTTTTCCAATATTTCGAGTTATTACCGTAATGTGATAGAAGAGTTTTTTTCTGTATCGCCCACGAAAAATTACGTATTTCAAGACATCCAAGACGATTAGATATTAAATAATATTATTATTTACCGGAACCCTGGTTACCAACGAAAAAGGTCGTACCATGTATAGAAATTACTTTATTTTCACGGTAGTTCTTATGAAAAAGCTATGTGAGTGATGATTTCTTTTTTTTTTTAATTTAACCTTAACATTAAAAATAAGCTTCTCAATTCTATAAGTGACCACATTTTCGAAAATGTATGTCAAAAAATAGAATAAGAACACAAATTCGAATGTTTAATATTTGTTCGTCCTGAAAAGTAGGAAAAAATTAAATACCACTTTTTTCGTTTGGACAGTAGAATTAGTCATTGTCCTTTTGCACCAGGACACTGTTATCCACTGATTAGGTAACATTATTATAAATAAAACATACAGGAAAACTGACTACATTGAAAATATTATTCACTAAAATAAACGCGTTATATAAAATTATGACGAATCTCGCGGGCCATAAAAATATCCAAGACGGGCCTCGGGTTGGCCACCGCTGCTATACAGGCGATGAAAAGGTTCGCGGTGTAAGACTGTTTGGCGTTCGTATAATAATAACGCGCGGTGATTTTTTTTTTTTGAAACAAATATTTTCAAACGTTTCTACTCCCCATTCCTCGAAAAAGTATCCCGATATGAGTATCTCAAACGTTTTGAGTTTAAATGCATATCAGACGAATAATATCGTTATGTGACGCGTATTTAGCGCTTAACAGTGTTCGTAAATATATTTTTTTTTTTTTTATGAACACGAATAATTTTCCTCGTGAAATGAAAGTCTATGCCTTTTATGATGCAGACGATTTTACGAACAATTCGAACCGATTCTACGTATTTTCTTCCCACAACAATACAACTCTAAACGTCTATAGGTATGCAATGTCTTCGTGGTGGCAGAATATTGTGACTTCATAAGAAATATAATGGTTTGAATACACTATAGCAACCATCTGATAAGCCCTAAACGTCGAAAGCTTTAAAAAAAAACTAACACTATAAATTGTAAAAGTAAATTTATAATATTTATAGCTTTATGACGTCCGCTGCGCATTACGTCTCTTTTATATAGTGCTATAGTATGCAATGTTTGTTTAACGCACGTTGTTTGAGAATATCGAGATTATGTATACGTGCAGTGTTTACGCATGCAGCCGGGGGGGGGGGTGGGTTTAAACGGAAACAAAAATTGATTTACACACACATTGTGAAATTCAAATGAACAAACTCTCCCCGTCCGATTCGTATAGTAGAGCGTGAATTCCATTCAAAAGTTAAATAATAATAATAATAATAATTCTATTAATTATAAGATACTGAAATATAAAATGATTTCCATTTTGATCGTGATGATCACATTGTAAATATTTTCATAGTTATAAATGCTGATGAGCTCGCCATATCGCCGGAAAACCGTGTGATCAAGAGTCCGATTATATCGAATACTCGTTTCGTTTTCGGAATTGAAAAATCTCAATGCCCCAATATATTATTATGTATATGTAATACACCGTGGTTCGGTGTACGTGTGTTTTTCACTCGCTCGAGCATCGCGAGCCGTTTGGTTTGGTGATTAAAACTACTTGCACAAAGGGTAAAAAACTGCATAAACGCGAGCCGTACACGAATATCGGGGAGGGGGGAAAAAAGCGAAGCGATGAAGAGAAGCGTAAAGAACCCACTAAAACCTGCAGCAAAACGGTCGAGACGTGCAGCGGTATACGCTGACGCACGTATATATCTATAATCTCCGGCGTCTTTCCGGTCGGTTCGGCGAGCGATTCGAAAACGAGTGCCTTCGTCGTCGCCATCGCCACATCGGTGGTCCCTCGTGCGTTTTCATTTCCGGATCCCGTCGTCGTCGCTCCTGCCGGCCGCCCGAGGGTTCGGCTCTTTTGGCAAAAGTGTCACGCGCGTTCTCGCCGTACACACATATATATATACATAAAACGCATGCGTATATAATACATATAATATATACAGACTACGAACACATCACGTCTCGGCGGGGGTTTTCGGATTTACGCGCGCGTTTTATGAATTCTCCGGGGCCGCGCGCTCGACGACGACGACGACGGTCTCGCGGCAAAACCCTTCACTTCGCTCTACCACGTCGTCATCCGCCGCGCCTGCAGGCACGCTAAACACTTTCGGCCAAAGTTCGAGACGCCCACGTGCGCACGCCCGGCGCGCCGCAGGGATTACCGCCGCCGTCGCCGAAGATTTTCGTTTCGGTTCGGGTTTTTCTTATATATATATATATATATTTTTCTATTTTTTTTTTTCTACGCCACTCGGAAGAATAAAAAAAGAAATAAAACCAAAGAAAAACCTCAACAAACTCGGAAATCCGGATAAGCCGGGAAGAAGCGTGGTGTCAGCGGGAGAACCTCAACGTATATAATATATATATATCTGTGACCCGTGTTGTCTATAACGTGGCCCTATATTTATGTATAAAATGTATGAACCTCGCGCGTCGAACGGCAAAAGTTATATCCACTGCGATTTGCATATTATTATTGTTGATATTATTATAATGATCGTGTACGCACTAAATCATAAACGAGACGCGAATAATGACGGGACGGCAGCCATGAAGAGCAGCGTCTATCGAGCCCGCGGTACAGTACCATCTCTAGTTTCTACATTATCAGCTAATAAAAATTATTCGTCGTAATAAAACGTTTTTCGTCCTTTTTACTTTGTCGCTTTTGAAGAGTACTCGTTAAGGCTTAAAGACAAAAAAAAAAAAAAACGGACCCACGCGTTTTTTTATCGACTGCTAAGTAAGTAATATCACATATAGCAGTCTTTTAAATTAATTTCGTCGAGAGTGCACATTTATATGCGATTCGAACATATTATTTTGATCGTTTGATTTTATGACACAATTTTTAACAGCATAATTAAACGCTAGACGAAATCTTGTATAGGTTTTTATTTTTATTTGCTCTCCAGCACCCTTACGCACGCAGCACAGACGCGAGGCGAACGACGTTAAGCGTTTACAATTTGCTAAAAAGCTTTCGAAAACTTCCTCTTTCGTTCGTCGACGGCGGCGCCGGTGGTAATGCTGACGAAGCGACGGGTGAAATCAAATTCTGTCGCACAATTTCTTAAAAAGCTTTAAGTCCTCACTTCTCCCGGAGGGTTTTACTTTTTTTCCCCCCTTTTGTTTATTACTGTTTGTTAAAACTTTCGCGCCTTGTCGCGCCCGAAGGACGACTTAAACAAAATGATTTCGACTAACTACTATACACTGTCCTACCCCGTGTAACGTTTCGTTCTCGAATTTAGTCGAGCATACGCTAAACGAGAATAATATAATTCATTTATATTTGTAGGGATTTTTATTTTAATTTAGATAACGCGTTGAACTCACGCCGCTATCATTTTTTTTGGAAAGCAATCTCGGCATTTTCGCCTATTTTTCGAATGAAACTTAACTCCAATTCGGTTTTTACCAGGCAATGAGAATATTATTATCATTGTCAAACTAAACATTAAGCAATCGTTTAATAACTATATCGTACCATTAAGAAATAACCAAAATACTACTGTAGACATAGATAGGATTGATAGGAGGAAAGTTCGCTTTATAAAAAATTTATCACAAAGTTCCGTAGGTTCAACATCGTGTAAACGTAGAGTAAAGTAAAGTATTGGTAAAGATTTTAAAAAAAGTGTAAACTTCGCTCGTCGGGGTATTCTTCACACATCGGGTGGGATTCTCTTGACGGGTGTATTGAATTTTAAAGAAACGATAAATCATTTTTTCAATAAAACGATTCTGAACAAAGAAAGTTAATTATATAAAAAACAAAAATGAGAAAAAAAAATGTTAGATAAATGTTCAAAATTTTTTTTCACATTTCCAAAATTTTTTTGCGCCAAAATCTTTCTTATATTATTTTCTATCTATGTTTAAACTTTCATAATATAATTCGGATCAAATAATGATGGTTTCATCAAATAATGAAATTTTAGGTAATTTTTTCCAAAAAAAAAAAAATTAAAGAATTGAAAAATTCAAAAAATGACCTCTCTAAAGTACCATTTAGAGGCAAATCCGGTTTCAAAAATTTGCTGATCGAAACTTTTGGACAATGGACAAGTATTTCCATACGAAAAGTTGTAAACAGAAAAAAAAATAAAAAAAAAACATCATTGTAAAAACACTAGCTTCTTCACTTCGTTCAGAATCTAAAAATATGTACTTTTGCAAGCTATTAACGATTTGGGAAGGGTGGCATAAGATCCGTGCCATGCCTCTCAGAGAATTATCAACATATTTTAATTGAGTTAAAAACAAACAAGTACATTTACTACACCCATTATAATGTAATATAATATAGAATACTAAAATTATTATTGTTATTTTCGGTAGACACGATGATAAACGCGTTTCCCGCAGCACAAATATTATTCATACGGCGGCGAACGGTCCCCGAGTTCGGTTTGCACATAGAGTTTAATAATATGTAATGTTTTTT
This sequence comes from Stegophylla sp. TES_Ste_2020, assembly GCA_025469315.1. Taxonomy (NCBI): domain Eukaryota; kingdom Metazoa; phylum Arthropoda; class Insecta; order Hemiptera; family Aphididae; genus Stegophylla; species Stegophylla sp. TES_Ste_2020. The sequence continues at coordinate 7,522 of JAIPRM010001525.1, forward strand.
TAATATAATACGTATACGCCACTTACCACGTTTATAATATTATCATATATACAATGTGTAAAGCGTGTGTCGTGTCCACGCGTTCCAATGCAAATGAATTCGGCAAACGCGACTCGGAGCCATTTATAATTTGATTTATGTTTTACGCGGCGACTTACGCGCGTCGACCCGGAGGGATTGGTGTTTTTTTTCCGTGCAGTGTGCCCGTATAATAATATCATTGCGAAATAATGACAAAATCCACTCCTGCCCCGAGGAGCTCGTATGTGCAGGGGGAGAAAATGTCTTCGCACGTATACTAAATAATAATAATAATAATAATACGTGCATTTCGACAAGTGCCGCGATACGGAAACAGCGTACTTAATATTATTATTGTTTCGCATTCCATAACAGGAGTGGCCAAATTGTGGCCGCATGCGGCTCTCGTCTTGGTTGCATGTGGCTCTCATTCTATTTTCGAAAACAATTATTATAATCTTATTTAATAACATAATATTTTTTTTTTATTCATAACAATTTTAAATTTTGATTTATATGGCTTTAAGTGTATAAAGTTTGAATTTGTATTGTTGTTGAGATGATCAATATTTTTTTTTATATCTTTTGTATCCACGAGTTTTTGATCTGGTTACATTTGAAGTATGATCGACTCAGAGTTATTCCTTAACATGATTTTTAGTTAAATATGAAAAATATTTGGATTTGGTTTTGTTCATCATCAATTAAAATGATTTACAAGAAAATGTCGTTCCAAACATTGATTTTAAATTATGTGCAATATGTGCGCAGTCATTGATGTTTGGGTTTTTCAAAAAAGAGATATTCTTACAAAATTTCATAACAGAGTGATGATTATTTTTAAATTTTTTAGACTAAAATTCTAAAAGTCCTATTCCGTGAGTTGCCTTAACTATTGCAATGAGATTTCCATACTGGACATCTGTTTTCAATAACATACACTCAAAATGAATTTAAAAAACTTTTTTGGCTTTTGATATAATTTTATTTATCCGTGTGGCTCGTGAATATATTTATGTACAATTCATGGGAATGAAATTACCGATAAATTTTTTCGCGCGTTTTAATCACTGTAAAAACAATACTGATTTGATATTTTGATCCGATTACGACAAATAACAATAATTACGATTAATGTATGATATTTAATATTGTTATTTCACAAGGCCGTATTTGATTTCACACAAACGTTCTACGAATTTTATTGTGTGAACGAACTGATTTCAACGAGAAATGATTTAATCGAAGAAAAATTAAATATTTTCCTACTCTTAATTATAATACCACTCAGAGAAGTTTTTACGAAACAAAACTTATCCGATAAAACACGGTGAATCAATTAAAAAATACCGGCTAAAGTTTAGAGAAAAAATAATATTCGGGTGATCGTTTATCACATTTTATAAATGGAATAAAATTGACAGGTTTAAGTATTTTAGTGTTAATAAATACTATTTCAATGTACCCACATACATTAATGATTTATACAGTTAAAAACGTACGCATAAATAAGTATATTTTATTTTGAAATAATATGCTGAGTGATATTAAAAATCGTAGGTATTCTTTAATATGAGGAGATATGCATAACTTGTATTTAAATATTGCAGGTACTTGTAGAAAACGTACTCAATCGGGGTAGTTTTAAGGATCAGCCTCCCCCATTGATTTAATGTAACTAAAATAATATTTCATTATAATACGTATATTATATACTTCAAAAGTAAGTACCATTATTGTGAAAATAAATTTATCGGTTTATTCATTTTGAGTATAGAGTAGAACTATCGAAGAAATCAATAAATAAATAATGAAAAACGCGTAAATTTTAAATGATTAAATAGCATATTTTCAATGAATTGAATAATATACATTTTAAATGTACCTATTATATTAATTAACACTTTAATTTAAGTTATGATGTTAACATTATACCGATTTAATACTTAATCAATCAAAATACGTATATTCCCTATTATTATCAGCTGGGTGTATAGGCAGGTTTAGCCTAGCCCAGGAAAATTTGATTTTTGTGGCCCACGTGATAAAAACATTAAGTATTCTATAGTTTTACCAAATTATGTTTTTTTATTTTTATAAACCCGTTTTTACCAAATTACACGTTGAAAACGCATTTGTTTGAGTTGGATACAAGAATATATTATTACATTTAAATATTTGTGTCATTTATGAACTGTGTAAATATAATACAATAAACATTGAATGGTAAAATTCAGTTTGTTTAGAGGCGAAACTACATATTTTAGCTACAGAATAACCTTGGATTTGAAATTCATAATTTAATATTTTGAGAAAATTTCCAATTTTAAACCATTTCAGTACAGTATGTTGTGCAATGGAATTGATCATTTTATAAATAGCAACTCCAATTTTATGTACAGATTCGACTAAATTGTTCATGATAATATTTCTAAGGTATACTCATAAAGTCATAATTGTATTGGAAACATATTTGCAAAAATCTTTTTTTGTGTTCGTGAGTTTATCAATTTGATAATGAAGCCACTTTGTAGTTACATGTCATTTAAGTTTAAACATATATCCAATTATTTTGTAAACATGTTGAAACGATGTAACGAATAATACACAATTTCGTTCAAAATTTTTGATAAGAACAAAAAAAAATATGACAAAGTAGTTTTAAAGTGTTTGTTTTTCGTAATAGAATCCGCACGGCGTTTATTTTATATTTATTTTTATTATCGTACCCGGCCATTGTGGAATAAGTTTGAAATAACTTATTTTCAATAACCTACACAAGTTTTAAGAGAAAACAATGTTTTGACCAACTAGCCGCCCCTTTATATTTTTTTTCTTCTTTCTTGGGGGAAATATTATTAAAGATGTTTTATTTTCCCCAAAGAACACGTGTAGTAAATTTTATACGTCCGAATTCCGGGGGGAACTTATGACTGTACGGTTCCTTGTTAAAATAAGACAGTAAAAAGGGGAAAATCAAACGGCACAATAAATCTTTACTACTTATTATTCGATGTACAGACACGTTATATGACAATTTATATGCGCACGTGTTAATAGTACTTTTAACGCGTTTATCGCATGTATTGGTTATTATTTTGGTGAAAAATTTTCAACATTGTAAGTTAATACACCGAATAATAATGAAAAATCTAAATTTTGATGAATTTATTCACGAGTTCGCATCGGAAAATTTCAGAAAAACATTTTCAAAATAATAATATTTAAAAAATCATTTTATTACCTACTTTATGGTCATAACTATTGTTATACCATTGTTAATTTATCCTATATAAATGGTATGATTTTATTATTTATGTGATGTTATTCTGTAACTTGAAAGTTTTAATATATTGACCATTATATTCTATATATTTAATTATATTTATTATATAATATTATGCTTTATTGTACTATGTAAAAAATCAAGTTTAAGCTTCTAAAAATAAAGTAAAAATAAAAAAAAAAAACATATTATCTTCTAGAACCACTTTAAAGTGCGCTATTGTTAAGTTGTAAAATCCCTCGTCCCCAAAAAAATCTAATTCCGTCTTTGGACATGCATATCTTTGTTGTATAAACTATTGATTTACACAACCACACCGCCGTTCACTTGATTCAACATTCGACATGCGGAATATACGTATCATGAATATAACCAAATAATTATTATTATATGAACAGTAAACACAGGTTCGAAGCGTTTACATATTATCCATTTTCGTATCACATTGATATATTATCTTTTCTGTTTGTCCTACGCACCTACGTGTTTTTATTTTATTTGTTTTTTTTTTTTTTTTTCGTAATATTATATAAATACAAACCTATAGGCTACCAACTATAGGAAACTATCGGTACCCATGGTGCTCATTGTTTATACGCGTGGTGACTACGTGGTGTTATTTATTATTCATTACGAGCAGCGTTTATTTAACACGTCTTTGACATAATTATTATTTTCGAATACGTTTACCGCGTTTTTTTTTTTCGAACGCACGTCCAATACCCACAGGGCTCAAACACCTGGTAGACGAAAAGCAATCATTTACCATAGTAATTTACTTACGTTTCCGTGGTCGAGTAGAATACACATAATAGATATACCTATGATACACGGACTTAAAAGAATTTCCCTGATTTATTATCCTCGAATAGGTTTATCGTTAACTGAGTGGTTTGAGTCACAAAACCTTGACTTTGTCGGTTGACCGGAAGATTCACGAAGTGAAGTTAATAATATTGACGTTATCATTACTCTACAAGCCGACAGCTTGCTTGCTACAGACGGAAATAATATTTCCCAATCAATTATTATTTAGAATTTATCGAAAGAGAAAAAGCGATATTTGTTTTTATCATCGCATCACTATATAATCATACGGAAATATTTAAATTATAGCTGTGAGTAAAAAAAAACGACTTTATTTGTTTGTATTTTTTTAATACAACGTAGGTATAGTTTAAAGTCTATTACTTCGAAACGAACATTTGTAGATCGATCTACATAATGATTATATTATTTAATGTGTGCATCTCACGTAAAACGAACAAATGTGTTCTTCTTGGACTACAGGAGCCCGCCGCCGTATTCGAATAGTTCCGAGTTGAAAATTAACTCAAATTAACAGCAATAATGTCAAACAAACGTCGGATATTCGTTTGTTTTCCTAAACGCGACTTAACGACTTCATATTTCCGACAATTATTATCATAATAACTAATTTGTTTGCGTTTTCCCCAGTTCACGGTGGTCCTTTTCGACGAGGGGAGTGTCAACGTATAAAACAGCCAAATATCTTATGAACGAAAAAAGAAGATAAACTGCACACTCAAAAGTCAACCGAAACTATCACATTTACAGATGTCGTACAATTATTTATCTACAGTAGTTTTGCGTTTCGTATCTAATGAATATTAAAATACGGTTTTTTCCCTCTGCGCGATTAATCTGACTAAATACGTATTAATTATTACGTAATATATATATATATATATATATGTCCTAAAATGATTTGAGAAATGCGATAATTCTTGTTCAATTAATAATATTTAACATTTTTTTGAAAATTATTACAACAGCATTGCGCTACATCAATATCGCATAAACATATATTTTTTTAGGACCAAAAATTTTCAAATTTGAAATTTTATACTACAGTTTTAGAAAATATACAAAATAGCCATTTTGTAAACCTTAATTTTAGAAAAATACAAGAGCTTAAATTTCTAATGAAGGTTTTTCATTTTCTACGATTTTTTTTTGAGTTTGTGAATAATTTAATAATTTTGCCAAATACGTCATAATAATGATAAAATTATGACGTCATTGGGTTATAAATTATATAACAGCTGGTAGGATTTTGAAGTGATCCATTGAATAGTACAAATTAAAAAAAAATCATAATTTTGCGTTAATTTTGGAGAGTATTGATATTCAAATTACTTATATATTACTAACGTACGTCAGGTTCTTAAACACACACACACACACACACACACACATATATATATATATAAATCATTGAAGTGAAAAGTAAAATAATTTCGAGAAAAAGGATCACATCGTAAAGCGTAACGCTAATTTTAAAACGTTTTAGTTTTATATCTTTATATTATCGTGTCGTGCTACAGCATTAATATTAACATTTCTCATAACGAGGGGAAAAAATAAAACCCGCACAACCACGGTGGTATTCATTATTAATTGTAAAATGTCTCTCTTTTTTTTTTCTTGCTCAATAGTAAATAGGACCTCATCAATATGGGTCGGTACGTATTAGTCGGAAGGTTCTTTTTTTTTTTTTACACGAGACGCGCGTATTTCGAATCAGTTATTTCTGTACGCGTTGGGTCGAGCGCGCTGACTTTCTGCGTGTTAAAGCATGTGCGTATATTTTACAGTACATTTCTTTGGGAAGTTCTCACCACGATCCGTCCCCTTTGAATTCCCCACCTTTATGTTATCGAAAACAATTTTTGCGCGACTAAACTTCAATTTCGAGGGGTTCTAAAACTATAAATAACCATGTCATCCCCTCAAAATAATTATCCACTCTCCGTTAAACGCTTTTTAACAATTGATAAGGAATTTAATAACAATAATTGTATAAAATGCATAAATATTAAATGTTTTGATATATTTTTGATTTAAAATAAAATATTCATTCAAATCAAACAAACCATTCTACAAATTTTAAAATATTTCAAAACATAAGTGCTGAAGTACGTTTGAACAATTTCGTCAGTTGGAAAATGCAACATAACTACTGAATACTCTTGTAAGCATTGAGCTAAATTTAAGATTTTTGGGATTGCCTAGTCCTTCTAGCAGTCTCCTAGTTACCCTTTGATCAAGTCGTACCGCTCACCGACCTGAACCCGCTCACACCGCACGCACGAATTTCGCTCATTATGCACACGAAATAAATACAGCAGAATCCGTATTTGCATATAGCTCGACTTTCAAGGGACCAGGGACCAGTGATTGTCATCTTGTCCAGTTGCAAATCCGTATTTCGGATGATCCGTCCCATATGTACCTTATTTCAAAGTAATAATTTCAAAAATCAATTTATTTACTTAATTTTTTTTAATTTTAATGATTGATAGATAATAATAATGTCTGAATCAAATAATATTACTAAAAACCAAATATCTGCTAAGAGTTTGCATAAATTTGTAATTACATTACTTTTATTTAAATTTATAGTACTAAACTAAGTCTTAATAACTAATAATTAGTTTCGATATTTTTTCAGATAGAATAACTTAGAACTTATTTAACAAATAAAAATAAACTTTTATGTGATCAAAAATATTATAACTTTCAAATTTTAAGACTAATTTTGATTTTAAGGATCCGAGTTCTCACCCCTACCCAATCTCTATGTAAATTGGAAGTAAGATTTAATAAAATGTTCCGTATTTTTAATAAATAAATCTGGGATTCATACGCCGGTGTAAAAATAATTATATAATGTGTTCGATTTCCACTGCAGCTGTATAATATATTTTTGATATGACACATATACATTGCTAATACGCTTCACGTACTTACGTTTTGAAGAGAAAACCCTCGCCGCCGTCGCGTCGTCGTCGTGTGAAAACGCCGGCCGGCCCGCAACGAGCGTTGTGCTTTTCATTTCCGGAGGCTGCACGCGCGTGGTGGCGGGTTTTTCTCCGCGGGCGGCATATCTCTGGACCGGAATTAACGAGCTGTGATTATTTGTCCTCCCCTCTCCACCCCCCCCTCCCGTCACCGCATCGCCCGGCCACAGTCCTACGCACCGGTGTGTGTGTGTGTGTGTGTGTGTGTGTGCGTATAATTCGCGTACATGTATAGGGACGGATTTTCCCTCGGGGTAGTTTTCCGCATTTGCGCGGGCCCGTTGAATATGACGAGTGCGCGTGGCACGGCCTTTTGTCATCCGTTAAGCGTTTTAATGGAATTTCAGAGTCCGAATAACCCCCCCGCCCCCCGCGACACCGCCGTCGCATGCCCCTCGGCCGTGCGAGTCCCTTTTTACGTATACTCTCTCTCCGTCCCCCCCCCCGGGGCGCGCGGCACACCTTTTTTGAAAAAGGCAAATGTATGTGTCTGACTGTGGCCATTTGTACTACGCTCTCCCCCGTGCCACCCATCCCTGAATCTCCACCACCCCACCCCGCCTACCCGTCACCGAAGTCCACCGCCGAATAGTGAAAGTTTCGCCAGCGTGTGTGTGTGTGTGTGTGTACTGCCGCGACGACGACAGCGATGAAAGAGGCGCGGGGGCGGGTGAACAGTCGACCGACGGACGGGGATTGGAGGGGGGGGGCAAAAAGTAAAACGCATCAATTTTCCCGGGGCGAAACCTTTTTCGTATATTATATAACGGTCGAAACGACCCGCTGGAAACAAAACATAGATTTAGCTAGGCTGCAAAAAAAAAAAAAATAAATAAATAAAAAACGAGAAAAAAGCGGTGGTGTAGACATTAAGTGGTCGGCGTTGCACGTTGGTGCGATATTATAATAATAATAATATAATATGAATATAAATGGGAGAAAAAACAATGATAGAAAAATACAATTATTATTATATTCAATAGGCTTGAAACGGAGAGTTCAGGATGGATTTACTCTGTCCGCATATTATATTTTCTTTGATATGCATTCTCCGAATCCTTTATATATCACTAAATCTGACACAGGATACTAATGGATTACAAATAAAGAGGACGTTATACAGGGTGTTCCAGTACGATTTGACAAATGTGATAAATTTTAATATTAATAATTTTTAATTCTTTTTTTTAATTATTATTACAGCATTGTGTTACAGCAATAATGTACACCTACATATTTTTTTAAGACCCAAATTTTCTAATTTGAAATTTTACACTACAATTTTGGAAAAATATTCAAAATAGCCATTTTGCAAATCTGATTTTTAGAAAAATATTAGTTCCTAAATATCTAATAAAGGTTAATCCATACATTTTCTAAGATTTGTTTAAGTTTGTGAATAATTTAATAATTTTGCCAATTATACGTCATATTAATGGTATATTATGACTTATTTACTTATTTAACATCACTATTGAATTATTCGAAAACTTAAAAAAGTCGTAGAAAATTGACGGATTAGCCTTTATTAGAGATTTAAACACCAATATTTTTCTACTAAAATACTATACGTATTAATCTAAAACTTTTTTCTTTTAGAGTAATGAACTTAATTGCACTCAAATGATTGTACTGTATTTTTTTTTTTTTACCATTATAAATATTTCAAAGTACTAATGCATTATAATTTTTGAACAGCTAGTTTGAAATACACAGCAAAAACACGATAAAATTATGTCCGGAAACAAAAAAGCGCCTGCATGCACGACGTATTTATGAAATATTGTTAACATAATGAAACATACAGGTGCGTGCATGTACAATGTACCTATGTACTCATATAATTGTTTAATTTCATTATTCGCTTAGACACAAAATTCTGCTCTATAATGCATATTTAATATCCTACCACACATTTATGAAATTTCTGTTAGTGGGTAACCATAATACCAGAGATCTTTGGTTTAAGGGGCGTTCAGATTCTTTGGAATGGGAGGAGGCTGAGATATTATACATAAATTTAAAAATAAAAACTAACCAGCGAAAAAATAATAAAATCAAAATACATAAATTAATACTTTGTTTTCAAAATTTTAATTAAATTACTTTAAAGATTAATAATCTTTTATTAATAAACCATATACATATTTTTTTCTTTTATTTGTTTTCTCATGGTAATCATTTTACTAATAAAAAATAAAAATGGAATCAATTTTTAAATTCTGAGTGGAACGATATAGTATTTCAACAATGGCGCTTATAAATTATTATTTTTTTTTTATTTATATGAAAATACTTTTTATTCTCGAAAAAGTGCTATAGTAGCATAATTTCCAGTAGAGAATTATGTTCGCGTGATACTTTAGAATGATAATTTTTCGAAATTTCTAAAAGTTTTTCATATTCAATACAAAACTGACAATAATATTTCTGTATAATTAACAGAAGGTATCTACTTATAATTGTTTTAAAAAAAAAAAAAATATTTACATACCGTTTCTTTAAATCTCAATATACCACTAAGAATATTTCACTAGAGAAGTGATAGAATTGACAATGTAGAATTGAAATTGAATATGGGGGAAGGATGTGAGATTTTTAAAATTATCTATGGGAAGTTTAAAAAACTTTCAAAAATACTACTATACTATCTATGTACAATTTTATATTAAAATCAAAATTGTTCGAATGTCAACTAACACAATAATAATACAATTCTTCATTTTTTATTAATTCAAAAGATCTTAACATCAAATCATTACATCACATGCAATTTAGACATTGGTTTTGTTTGTAGCGCTTACACATACACATTTATTCATATATAGATCTATTTATGATAAATTATGTGTCCCAGAGTATAATATATACATACATACCATGTACGGTATAACATAACTACATGTATAACACTCTCGGTGTATGTGTGTAGTATTTATAGTGCCTTGAGGGGGAGAATACACTTAAGACGCTCGTTGTTTGGGAAAGACTGTAGAAGACAAATTTACTGACGTTATTCTGGCGCTCTTAGACTTTAGTCTTTAGTGTCATAGGTCACACACAATGCTTTACAATGAACGTCATTTAGAAACCTTGTTTTCGTGATCGTTTTGGGATTGTCAGTATATTATTGTTGACGTCGTATTGCATCTGTAATACAATAAAATATGTACCGACAAATGTAATAATTTCATCATATTATAATTCTTTAGAATTATAACTAACTTTGTGAAAAAAATATTAACTTAAAGTTAAACTTAAACTTAAAAACTCTCAGTTTTTGCTAAATTAATATATGTAGTAGACATAAATATTACAACAAACTACGTCATTTTCTCCGTTCTTATTTGATGAGAATTCATGATAAAATCTATAAAAAATGGATAATTTACAATGAAAAATCAAAATATAATGCAAATAAGTTGTATATTATATTATAAATTTAAAATAGTAGTAGGAAAACATCAACGATACAACCAGATTAAAATCATTTATAATAAGTACATTTATAATTTCATCAAGATACATAATATAGTATTACAAATTTCGAAGAATTCACTTCGGATTAATTGGTTCATCGCAGAGAGTTTGAATTAAGTTTTGTAAACAGACTGACAGTGTTATTTTATGCAAAATTACGTTTTACGGTTAGTATACATTTACATACATAATAAGTATACTAAATGTAACTATTATATTTAAATATTATGCACTAAGACTGCCATTAAAATAAGCGTACGTGAACAATACGAAGTGCAGACTTAAAATAAATGTTGCGAATAATAAAAAAAAACATAACAAAACAATAAAAATCAAACTAAGTTTTAGTAAATAACATATTATATAAAATATAAATATACAAAATAGTTAATACTTTAAGGTTATAGAATCGTTTTATAGGCATTGAGTGTGTGGTTTCTTGATAATTTAAAATACTGCGATATCTAGATTCGTACAGATAACTTTCGTATGACAAATGAGATTCTAGCTAAGGTTTGTGATCTAGAAAAAATCATTTTGTCGGTTTGTACACCGGTCCAATACTACGAGCAGAGTTCGGATTTGTATGATTTTTAAACCAAAATCAAAAGTAAAAAACAACAATACTTTTTTTTTAACCGCAAGGATAATAATATATATATTTACATATATAGACTCATATTATAAAGGGTACAAGCTAAACATATATTTTATATAGTCAGTGTGTGTGTGTGTGTGTGTGTGTAGTCAGTATCATCTTTATAACGACACCGTTTGCATAACAGCAAATTGCAGGGTAAACGACGTCCTGGCAAATAAGCCCTAATCTTGTGTGTAACATTTTATAAATCCATTCCCCGTGGAAAATTGAATTGAAATGTAACGCCGGTGCATTTAATATACGTAGATAACATTTATGATTGTAGGACAATATTTTGAATTTAATAGAAAATTATTGTATTTATTACTCTGAGATCTGAATATAATAACAAGTGTTTTGGAACACATTTATATATAAGTATATAACACACACACACACACACAAACATATATATATATATAATAAATTATATTATAATAATTTTCTTTAATGCACTACAGTGAAATATCTAGGTACAGGACTCCCTCTATCGCTGAAATTTTGTCTACTATTCAGAGGAATAAATAAAATACATACTGTATGATAATGCATGTGTTAAGAATTAAGTATAGCACTTATTTAATACAATAATAATAATACATATTTCTATTTTGTGAAGACATTATTAATTATTGTAATTATTTAACTGTATACGAACTATATTATTTTTTATTTAATTTGTAATATTTATAATAGTGTGTCGTGAACCAAAAAAGGTTGGGAACCACTGGTATAATTATATGGTTTTCAATAATTATCTTCTCGTGAAATTATATTATACGTGTCGATTTTGGTTCGATTTAAATACGTTTAGTGTGTACCCAAGTCTTTTATATGTTTTATTTACACGCAATACGCATATGTAATATTGTTAATTACTCGGTTATAAAACGAAACTATATAATATGTAGTGGATTACCACTTAGAACGCTATTCACAATGCGCCTGTGTAAGATTCTCGGCTTCAAAATTCGAGGTGTACATCATACACATACCGTGAATTGGTATAAACTACTCGTCTCGTACACGCGCGCACACACTACAAAACATAATACTGATATTATTATTATCATTATTATTGTGTTATAAACGATATTTTGTTCCCGCGGCTAATGTACAAGCAACACGGACGTTTGAGCGCCGATTTCGGACGTCGGAGGCGGCGGCGGCGGCGCCCGTTGATTGCGTACCATCTCGTTTTTGACGGTTTAGACGCGCGTCGTCTTCGTCGCAGGCGTGTGAAAAATGTGAATTAAAACGGTCCGGACTCGCGTTACACTGCAGCAACAGCAGCACCAATATTGCGGCGAGCATTATGTACACGACGACGTATTATAATATACTACAGTACATATTTTATTATTGTGATATTGTGCTTATAATATTAATATTATTATCGTACCTACCTGTTACACGTCGTCGTATGTTATTATTATTATTATTATTATTATCGTCTGCTTCAACGGCGGAACAACAGCCACGGGGCGCGGGACCAAGCCCTTCCCCTCTCCCGATATTATTATAATCGGATACCAATCGGCCCGACGTACGTGACGCACGCACGCGCGCGCACGGAAAACGCGTACTTGCAACGTGAAAAAATTATTACCACCGGTACACGAGAGCGCCGCAATCATCTATTAAATTATACGGTTTACAAAAAAAAAAAAAAAACAAAAACGTGTATGCCGGATCCTCCACCACCGGCCGTTGTTTTGTCTGCCGAGAATATTATTATGGCTGCGGCAGCTCGCGGCGGCGCGTATCACACACATACACACACACACACACACACACACCATACCTGTATATAATATTACATTATAATATGCACACGTCGAGTGCGCGATATTATTATTATTATTATTATTATTATTTTAATAATCATCGTTGTTGTCGTCGTGGGGTAAGGCGTACGGCAGCACAGACGACGACGACGCGCATCGGTTTTTTTTTTTTTTTTTCTATCGGATAATAATAAATGTTGTAATGACTTTATTATACGGTCTCGTATAATGACTTTATTTCGCGTAACCGCATTCGTTTTTTTTTTTTTTTCGTTTTTGTTTTTGGTTTTTATTATAGGCATGCGCCCGCCCGTGTTTGTTTTGATTTTACTTTTCACGTTTACCCGGTCGCATAACGATACCGTGCTGCGGCGCTCATCATCGTGCGTGCTGCTCACTCTCAGAGCCGGATAAAATATGGTGAATAAGGTGCCCCGGGAACGAATCACTATTCGGGGGTAGTTTTCCGTAAGTTTATGCGGAAAACTTTAATAAGAAAACAGTTGCCCAGAGTACATTATACAGTATATGTCTGTGATATTGACACTCGAAGAACTCGGGCGGAAATTGGTTATTCGATTATATGTCGGGGCTTATGATCTATTTACGGAACCCCCTCCCCCATTATCCCGACGGGTAATGATGGTTTTCACAAAAATAATATTGCTTGTTTCCTCTATAGTGCACATGTAAGCGCATGTCCATATAGGGATGTGATTCTGCAAAAAAAAAATATCGAGGACCTGAAGATAAGAAAACTTAAATTTAATTCATTAAATTAAATTTGATTAGTTTTGTTTCATTATTTAATTAACTTAAATTTAATGTTTCATAGACAGTGTTAAAATAAACGTAAATCATATACTTGATACAATTTACAGCTCCATTAATAATGACCGCAGGTATTGAATATTATATATATACGCTACTACACCCAACTATACGCTCATCTGGTTCGTGCCCACGCGTCAAGAATTGAGAAATTAAAAAAAATAGCTTCTCTAAATTACCAACTACAGACAAATCTGATTTCAAAAATTTGCTGATCGCGAGACTTTTAGACAAGTATTTCCGTACGAAAAAGTGTTTACAGAGAAAAAAAAGATTCAAAATTAATCATATTTAATATGTCATTTCGTAAACTCATCCTAGTCAAATAATTTAGTCTAACTTGTTTCATATATTATGTTCAATGTCTATTTTTTATGTATTTCAATTTCAAAAATGACTTTTTACTACCACAATTAGTTTGTATAAATAAATGATAGATTATTTGCAAAACTATTTCTACACTAAGGAAGTAATCCTTAATTCCTTAAGTAATTTAAACATATTATTATATAGTACTTTACCTATAGTTCCAAAATGATTTTTTACATTATTATGAACTTAAAAATTAAAATTAATAAAAATTAAATTCTTGCGTTTAAGTCGGGAGGCCGACTTTGTGTACAAGTGACGCACGTTATTTTTACGCCCGTTCCCGCGCTGCCTTCGTGGTCGCGTGGAGGTGTGACTGGTAAACGTTTAAAGAAAACGTTTTTCTATTTTCTTCTAACCACGTGAGAGGATAAACCAGTCGTGCGGGGCCAGGAAATTATGGGTTTCTAAACGAATATGACGACGACGGGTGAATCGAAACACACGACCACTATCGTTATGATAATAATAATATAACGCTATGCATATTATTATTATTATTATTATTAATACATTATTAGAAAAATATTGCTTGCGCGTGGTCGTTTTGTTATTATCTCACAATATCGTTTTAACATTCAGACGGTAATGCCGCCGCCGTTGTTGCCGTCACTGCGTCGTTTCAACGCAATTCATGTGCTGCGTCGCAGAATGAGTTTCATCGTGTAAACATTTGGGCCGCCGATCTCACCAGACAAATGATAATCGCGAACTGGAAAATTACTTCAGTGCCGCTGTCGTCAACGAATAACAGAACATATAACATGTCGGTGTCACACGTTTTTGATACATGGCATGTGATTAATTTTGCTGTACGGTGTGTAAAATAGTTAATAACATAACGTGTGACACCAATGTGCATTGGCGCAAGATCGGGGGGGAGGGAGAGGGGAAACTGCCCCTATGACAAAAATTGGTGTGGGCATTTCCGCCATAAATTAAATTAAATTTGAATGAATATTTGGTATTCGAGGATTTTTTTCTTTAAAATACCTTTGAAGTTATCATTAACAACGGAAAAACGTTTCTGTAATACATAAGAGACGAAAAAAAAATAAAAAATTTTAATTTTTAGTTTCTATATTGATAGAAGAAGCAAGTCTTTCTTTTTTCTGCTTAAAAAGTTCTCAGATGAGTAAATATAAAAAATAAACGGTAAAATTAAATCCATTTCATTTATTTAGTTGTAACTCTAAAACTAATGATATTAATATAATAAACTAATAATTTGCTATAATAAATTATTGTTATACTTGTTATAGCAATTTAACTTTTTCGCTCAGAGGGTAATATAGATCAAAATTAAAACATTTTAAAAAAAATTGTCTTTTTTATCAAAATGTAAAACACTCATCAAGAATATCAACCTTCATCCTCCCCAGGAGCATAAAAATCTCATGGTGTGAAATATAAACGGATTTTTAAATATATTTTTCAAAATTATATAAGTTAATTTGTATAATTTATTCAGAAAAATTTTTAACTTTATTTTTACCAGGCCAGATGTGAATAATATTAGGTAGTGTAAATGTGCCTTTTTACACACTCTATTCTCCCCTAAAGTTCCCTAAACATAATATACTGACAAGATATTAGATTATAGTAACGAGT
This sequence comes from Stegophylla sp. TES_Ste_2020, assembly GCA_025469315.1. Classification (NCBI taxonomy): domain Eukaryota; kingdom Metazoa; phylum Arthropoda; class Insecta; order Hemiptera; family Aphididae; genus Stegophylla; species Stegophylla sp. TES_Ste_2020. The sequence goes on from JAIPRM010001525.1 coordinate 23,371, forward strand.
ATTATATTAACATTATATGTATAAGCACGTGTAATAATTATTTTATACGTGAAATGATGTATTCAAAATGATATGCGCTTCTGATTTTATTCTTTAAGAACTACTTAGTCATTGAATTTTAAACGCTTATTTAAGTATAATAATTACAATAAATATTGTTCTGTTTTAAAATTCAATACTAGATCTATAATGTATCATGCATGATAATATCGAGTAAACGACGTGGACAAATTACATTTTTTATTCTAAAAAGTCATATTTATGATATGTAAATTGAAATCAAGAAACAGATCTATGTCATACTGATATTATGTATACAACATTATATCGATTGAAATGTATTCTATTTATCTTTGTAAAATATGAATATAATAATATTATGTTTATGGTTTTATGTAATAAAACGATTTTTGTCGAATAACTTTGAAATTCGTTGCGGTTTATTTAACGGAGTTATTGTTTCCATTTAGTCTTATAGTTTTAATAAAAAGATTTTACCACCTATATCACAGATCAATAATTTAACGCAATACGCATGTATATAAATAATTTTTAGGTCATTGTAATTAATCAATTTATTTAAAATATCGAATAAAATGTTTATTACTCTAAATTCGGTTGCACGTGTAGTATGATGACTGAAGTAATCTAAATTTACAGACTTTCAAATTGCAAAGCATATAATATTATTATAAGTGTGATATAATCCAATGAGTCTATAGCAAATATTTACTCCGATTTATCGTTTTACATGTTGTTATTGATTATAATATTAAAATATATAATCCAAAGTTCGGAACATTTCATTTTATTTGACTTGTAATAAGTGTTATGTAACTTACGGAAATGTAAAATGACATTTATGATATTTTAATTGATTTTATTTCATCGCGTCACGTAATAATAATGATTATTTATTTACCACAGTTCATAATCATAATAATTTTAGAAATCGCATTGAATTTCGGAACGACTGACTCGTTATTATAATATAATGTATTGTATAAAGTTCCACTGATAAAACAAAAAAAAAAAAAAAACGATTTTTTACTAATCGATTCGTTCATTAGAAATTTATTTACTCAAAACCACGTTGAATTACTATCTATATTAACGTACATAAATATAAATATTATTAAGAGCATCTAATTACTATCGAGAATTAATAGTGTTATAGTAATATGTTGACAGATTGAATGCGATCGTTGTGTAATTAATTATAATCGTTTTACCTAATGTCTGTTGTATTAACCTGTGTAACAGTTGTTCTACGGTTATAAGTTATAAATATTGATCTCATAAAAGTCATGCGGAACACAACTATAACCTAACACAAGCATAAAAATATACACAAACTGATTGATCGGAAAATAATTAAATTGAAAGTAATTTTATATTCATTCATCATTTCGTATTATGCGCCTTGAGCTATGTTCAATTTTTTTTTTTTGTCTCGACGACCGACTTGTTGATTATAATTTTAAAAACAATATTATATTGTTCTCCGTGAACGAATATTTTTGTCGGGGATTGTTTAACAACAGTTGATGTAATTGGAAAAAAAAAACTGTTTATTATCATTTTTTTTTTTTTTTTTTCGTTACAGTGTAATATTTTCATTTAACACGTAAAAACGAAATCGCATATTTTTATTTTTATTTTATACATAATAATTACGAGAAATGATTTATGTGATTTAAATTTTTATAACAGCCAAATTTTTTTTATCGATTTTAGACTTTTACCGTGGTATGAAAGAGCCTGACATATTTTGCAACATGGGTATTATTCGTTTCTCGGGTGGAATACTCTCTGTGATTGTGTCGAATTTCAAAGTAACAATTATTATTAATTACTTCAATAACATGTGTTTATATGGGTGAACTGAGCAACGGTAAGTCGTTCAAAAAAATAATTTTCTGTTTTATATTATACTCTCTTAATAATTTAATTACAGAACAATGCATGTTAATTTTATTATGCGTGACAATGATCAGTTTTGTCGCGTTTTGAAATTTCATGTTTTTACATTTAAAAAACTAAATTAAAGTATAGACAAGAAATCCGCGAATACATCCCTCCATAGTTTTTCTGCGCTTCTCACATCAGATACCATTGGTGAGTTTGTTGAATTTTAAAAAAACTCATCCACAAAAACACAAAAATTAAAACGTACGTATTTAAAGAAACGATAAATCGTTTCTTCAATAACACTACATTATAATAGTAAAAAAAATCGAACAAGAAGACAGAAACTAGAGAGAATTATTGAGATTGTCGAAAAATGACTTTTCAAAAATATAATTTATAGAAACGAGTTGTGATTTAAAAAGTTGCTGGTCGAAACCATTGGAAAAGTATTTCTATGCGAAAACATGTACACAGAAAATAAAAAATAAACATCATTGTAAAAACATTTCACTCCATTTGGAATTAAAAAAAAAAAAAAACATTTTTCTCATATATAGGATTATTTGGTGTAAGTAAATGAAATCTTCAGCTAGGACCTAATGCTTTAGAACTAGGTAGGCACTTAGTTATTAGTTTCACTGTGCGTCTATACCGTAGATTGTAGGTATCGATAGTTAAGCAAAGGTAAAAAGCAATGTCTACACGAAAATACGTGGTTTTATTTGTTTAACATGTACGATAACACGACGATAATATTTTAATAATAATACACATCCACGTGAAAATTGTGGCGTGACGATAAACTTAAATGTTTTTTTTAGGAAATTCATGTTGGAAAACGTGTATTCACTCCTGCAGGGCAAATAAACAATCTTGTGCATAGTGATTTTATTATATACCCGCGACTTTATTATTATTATATTGTTACCCAATTGTATGTTATACATTTATAATATTACTATGTGTGCACTGGCTGCTAACACAAAACTCACATTCAAACGTGTAGGTATTAATTACAATTCACATTTACATTATGATTATATTTCTCTGTGCTATGTGAATTTAGAAAATTGCTATATTTTATAAATCTATATGAGTAAATGTAGGAGGTACGTTGTGCACGCATTGAGTCAAGTATATATAATTGTGCTTGCGTGTATGTGTGTGAGTTTGAGATTGTGTGTGTGTGTGTGTGTGTAGGTATGTGCGCGTGCGGGTGTAAGTTGATTTTATAATTTAAGACCTAAGCGAGCAGTGTTTTTTTTTTTTTTTATCGGTGCGATTATAATTCACACCGTTATACAAAGCGGCGTTTTAATCGATAAAATATTATAATATTATCTAATTTTGAAATGATTTATTTCGGTTGTATTAGAGAAACCAGTCGGCGGCGCGCGAGAAATAAGAACATTTTTAATTTAATTGTCCGTTTGATCGGCTCAATTATATTCGGCTTAAATGATACCATCGTGAAACGCGGGCAAAGTTGTTATTATAGTATTATTGTATTTATAGTGTCTCGAAGAGAACAAAAAAAAAAAATGGTCTTCATAAATCCGAAACATCTAGCCGGAAGGTTTTTCAAATCGTGATTTCGCAATGGACAAATACGAATTAGTCTATAATTAACCGTTGACCTTGACCTTTAGTCCTTTAGACAATGGCGAACAGCGAACAATTATGACAATCTTTAAGAACATTGCAAACACACACACACACACACACACTCATATAATATAATATGACGTATGCACATAAATACATGTGTGCGCGTAACTCTAATGTGAATTTGATTATACACACACACACACTACACGGTGAACCGCGGCACAAATCGTTATTAATTTCGCTTTTTCTCGTCGACACGCGTCATTCCGCGACACGGTTACGACATTAGTCAAAATTAAAAATTAAAATCCAAAAACACAAACGCCCCCGAGACACTATATAACGCTCGTTTATCTCGTATTATACACCAGCCAATGTTATTACTCCACTTTTGTAAATCGGTGGATTCTAGATTTACTCCTAGGTATACGGCCACACAATTTCCTTGTGAATACACATACACATAATTTAACCCAATATGGGTCACGGAAATTCGTATAGTATTGTTAATACTATTTCCCTAAATATATTTCCACTCGGTCTGGGAATTTTTTTTTTACAAAATACTTTTATAAGGTTCTACAATTATTTTAATGCATTAACACATATTCTATATTATATACATATTTATGTGTATGATAATATAGAAGTTGATTGCTAAAAGAAAAATTTGTTTTTAGTAGATTTATGTCAAAAAAAGTTTGGCCGCCCTTGCTATATTATTTAATGGAAATAATTATCAAAACGATACCAACTGAGCGTCAACAAAACGAGTGAAATATAGATATATATATTATTTTTCACCGCCATATTTTGTGACACAAACCGTCGTCGGCCTATTAAACGCTTGCAATACTATAATATATATATATATATATACACCTATAAGCCTTCGACGTAGATGTGTAATACCCTCGTCGAACTGATTTACGGCAATAAAATTTACCCCATAAAAATTACACACAATGCGTATCTCTATACACATATATGACAACGTTATTTACTCACACACACACACACACACACGCATGTACATGGAAACAATGTGGAATATAAAGTCGTCTGTATAAGAACTTGGGTGCGTGTGCGTACGTACGTGTATGGTGGTCGTGGGCAAGCGGTTCGTTTTTGGTGGCGGGCGACAGGTGGCGGGGGAGGGAAATAATTTAATCCGGCGACTAAGGTAAAATTCCTGGGACCGGTCTTTGAGACCACGAACAGGTATGTATACAATATATTATATAAAACATACATGCACACAAAAAAAAACGTGTATACAAACGGCCATTTTTATTCGCCTCCTTCGGAATCGGTCATGGCGACGACCGATGAAGTTGTAAAAATAATAACATCCAAAATCCATCGTCTCGGCGTGTCCCCCACGATATTGTAATAAATTATTATTGTTAAAGTCACGACGCGCGCGTAGTATCTATTACGCGCGTTTACACACTCATTTATACTGCAGTCCTCGTCGTCGTCGCTTTAATAAAATATAGGTTTATGCCACAAAATACAGACAATGTATTGTTATAATCAATATTCTACACCTGTATTGAACGCGTTTGAATACGCATTGCGCATTGTTATTATTTAAGTATATTCACAATGGACAATGTTATACACTAAAACTTTGTGTAAAAGTGCAATAATTAGTTGCAATAACGGCATTTTTACGATTTTTCAGGGGAGCCGATTCAAGTTTTAAACATGAATCCTTACTCTGTTTTCGATATTATTTGTAATAGTTATTTTTATACTTTATGATAGGATATGCATAAAAAATAATTACTGTACATTAGATAATAATTTTATGATAATTAATAATTAGTCTATGATTAATAATATTACCATTTTCGCCGGAATTGTGATTTTTGGCGATTATGTAAAAATAATTACTTCTAATTTCTTTGATCAAAGACAGTTACTACCGTTTTCATGGAAACATAGAGGAAAATATGCTCTATCACAATAATAAGCGATAACTAGAAACATATTTAAAGTGTAGTTAAAGTTACTACCATTTTGGAGAGTCATGTGTGGTGTACAGCTTGAATCAAATAATAGATATTATATTGTGCGATCAATTTTCATTAATATGTAAACTCAATCGTTAAATTATCGCTGTATAGAGGTGCCTTACTTAAGAAAGTATTCTGATAGACGACATTTCAGACAAAATATTCTATCTTAAAACACACAACATTTTTGAAACTAATACTTTCGAACAGAAACCAGAGGAATCGGGGAAACTTTTTACGGTGACATTGAAATAATGTGTTTATATATAAATACCACCTCGTCATATTATTATACAGATCACACGTTAAAATGCATTGTCATTATTGTTACACACGTGATATCATATTTTAAAATGTGTTTTATTGTACAAGACGTGCCTGAGTATAGTATTACACAAGCAAGAATAAAACACTCTGCGGATATCACATGGAAAAACACATTACTAAAGAAACGGAGCCGGGAGCGATGACAGGATCGTATAATTATTACAATGTTATTACATCATAATTGTAATTAGTCTAACGTCGTTTATACGTCTCGAGACGATTTTTTTTTTTATTATTTATCACGGCCGGTTCAAAATAGTTGTGTTCTACTTCAGTGCATATAAAATTATAACAAGAACACACGGTATAACAATAGATTACGGAAAAATTTGCTTAAAACTTGAAATCGGTTTATGCAATGTTGTTTACATTGTACCTCGTAATATATACACTGTACGTTTGTTCATAATATAATATCGTGTGTATATTCATCACTCACATCAGGCGTATATACAAACGTTAAGCTATATTATTTTTCAAAGATTAATTATTATTGTACTTAAACATAATTTTTTCAAGTTACAAGTAACGACAATTATTATGATGTGAATAATAATAATTATAAACAATATATTTGTTTATAATTCAACACACACACACACACACACAAATAATATACATATACATATATATATATATACTATATAGTACAGCATGAATAATTCATGTAATTTTCATACAACGTTGTCGTAATAATCAAATTATTTTAACGGCTCCCCAGAAATAATTTCACTAACAAGCGCATCAGTATCAATTAATATTGTTTCTATACAGTCCTCTTGTGTTTTAATAATTAGAATAGTACAAAATATGCATGATAACATTTATAATGGGGCAGCGAGTTGAACATGTTGTACTAGAATGTTGTTGATCGAATTAAACACGAATTCGGTTTCTACGTTACTCATTAAAATTATTAAAATTTTTCCAAGCATGAAAGTCACGAACAGACACAAAATAGTACATGCTTAAAATATTAAAACGCGGTATTAAACGTGAAAATTATACGAGTTCTGATAAAATTCAAATGAAACACTAAATTTGATGTTTTAAAATTAAATTATATTTAAACTAATTGAATATATATTTATGAAAAAAAAGCTATTTGACCAAATAGGTTTACTCTAAAGTCCTGAAATACCTTACAAAAATATTATTTTGATTAGATGTTAAACATAAAATAATTAACACTATATGCTTCAATTGTCTTTTTTATATTTAACATCATGATGATCTGAGTGCAAAATTATAGCACTTATCTTAAGTTTGTTTGTAATCTGTTCCCTTGAATGGTCCATTACAATACTAAGTTATATATTCTGATCAGAATAAAGAACGTTTCTCGGTGGCAAACAAATCGTGTTATCTTGAACAAGGTGTACGTGTAAATAAATAAATATTAATTTATCATCTACAAAGGAGATCAAAATAAAATATTCATATCTGATTTTTATTATTGGAAAAATATAAAGTTGTTATGATTAATAACTATAATAAAAATAATTATTTTAGTAATTCTTTAGATATAAAAAATAAAATATGTAGGAATGCACACAATTTGTTTTGTCCTGCACACCAACGTAAAACCTCCCTTGAAGTATCAACACAAGTACGTAGGTAAACGTAGTGTTTATTATGACATTTATTTATAATATTATAACTGGTCACTTGTGTATTTTTTCCCCATCTTGTGCTTGTATTCTAATTTAAGAATGTTTCATAAAATTACATGCAATAAATAACGATAATAACAGTAGGATAATAACAACGTAAGTCTCGTTATTTTATTATTTCATTACTCATAATATACACATCATTTTCTTTGAACGCTTTTTATCACAGCTGTATAAATTTTCTTTTAGTACCGTTCTTCCAAAATAATACACTCGCCATCAAAAACAACCGTTTCGTAATGTTATATAACGCGTCGTAACGATTTTAGTGCAGTAAAATTCACGTTAACTAGCGTAACGCGTTTACTATTGTTCCAGTGCGCATATTGTATAATGTCAATTCCCCGTTAACGGTCCGAAAACATCCTTTGGCGCATAGTTAATTATTTTGTAATGATGTTTATGGAGTAAAATTCGAGATCACGTATTTTTACGGATACGTTTAACGAGAGTCAAGTAATATTTAAGTCACATCACTTTTAAATCAAAATAATAAGTATAACATTGGACCTCACTGTAATTATTATTGTCCGTCTCCGTGTGTGTCCTCGTGTGTTCATAAATTATCGGGGGGAAATTATTATAATATGGAAACACCACATCAAGACATTATTTTGAAACATTCTAAACCACGAAGTGACGATAGTCAAAAAATAAATGCGTATGGGTCTATTTCGTTTCAGAGTAAAATATCGAGGGTGATCTTGAGTAATTTACTGATTCATAAAACAGGAGCATACTTTGATCAAAATAATAAGATTGATTTTATAGAAAATCAAAAATTGACTAATGTTTTTACCCCTAAAATCTGGTATCTAATCAATCAAAAGGAAAAACATCTAAGGTTAAAACTTCTATTATTATAATAGTATAATCCAGGAGTACGCAACACGCGGTCCTCGAAGCAATTTTGAGAGACCTGCAAAAAGTTGTTAAACTATCACGATGCCTTATTATAATTTAATAATTTACTACCCATAATATTTTCCATACTCCATGTTAAGTTTTTCCTCACACCATTTTCAGATTTTGTAATTTTTTCTAAAAATATTTTTTTTTAATTGTCTCTCTCATATATTATTTTGAAATAAAAAATACAGAAAACTGAATACAAGAATACCTACGTGAACTCAGTATTCATATTATCATAATTTTTGATAGACAAGCTATTATATATGTTAGGGAGGTAGATGTTTATGTTAATTGTTTTTTCATGTGGACCTCGATAAAATTTTTTTTAATAATAAGACCTTGCTGCCAGGTCTTGATGACGGTTAACGCACGTCTGTTCTGTGATCCGAATATGGATTCAACTGAGGCGGTCTGTCGGGTGTACTGGGAAATTACTGGAACACCGCTCGTATCCTGTCGCCCCGACCGAAACTGGAAAAAATCTGAGCAATGTAGTTTGCGCACCTCACGTCACCTGCTACACCATATGTTCCACGCCGTTCCTAAGGCGCCATTGCGTCCGGCCCTGTCTACGTGTGTCGATGAACGTTAACTGATTGCTGAATACAGAGGGGGCGAGTGTTGATTTTTGTCTCCGGGCACCGTACGTATATTTAGAGGTACCTTAATATCAAATATATTTATCAGAGAATAATTTGTGGAATTAAGGGAGGGGGTGTAAATTTTATTTGCCCCGGGCGACAAACGCCCTAAATCCGGTACTGTGTGTGACTCAAATTGGAATACGAATAAAGTTCATATTTTAAATAACATGCGAGTACACGAAGTACACTATAAAAAATTAGTTTTATTCAATTTGCAATTGGCTTAGATAATGTAAATTTATCAAAGACAGCAAAAAAAGACAGTCAGTAGACGAATAGACCGCAAATAACAGGTTTATCAAGTAAATATTAAATATTAATGAGCAATAAGTTTCATTATACATATTATATCCATGCAGTTCCACTGCCTTAATATATCCAAGAATATGTTACTTTAATTAAACAGTTACAGTAAGTAAATGTGTGATATTATTATATATATTATAATATATTAGTGTCAAAAATTTCAACGAACAATAATTTATTTTATAATGTAGGCAGTGAATACCACAATTAAAATATCATATTACACGTGCATCGTCACGAGAACATATTTTGCATACCTAGTAATAATAATATGATTGTGAAGAGTTCGACGACACAGTAGTAATAATGTAATATGCGGAGCTGCAGCGGCGCAAATGAAACAAAATATGAAATTTTATTTTATTTTCCCGTAGTGGCTGGCGATAATAAAAAAAATAACAAAACGATTTCACGGGAGATCGGTTTGTGACGGTGGTCGCGTGGGATAGATAGGAGACGACGTGGATCGGACACTCGTCACTCGTATTATTTTGTACTGATAAATATATTATCATACGGAGGACTGGCGCGGCCATAATAATATGAGAGTGCTGATGATCAACGGGTTGTGTAAATATATACGAGCAGCAGCAGTTAACGTTGTGTGTACACAGGGCGTGCTGCTATGTGCGTGTGTTCATGGCCCGATTGAAACAATACACCTAATTTATCTCGTTTCCTACCGGTGGTGGTGGCGGCTGCTCGGCGGTATCAGTAGCCACGGTTTTCGTCCGTTGCGGAGCGTGTGCGGATGGATGCGAAGAGCTGAGTTTGCCGGCCGAGAGAAAGGGAGAAAGAGTGAGAGAGAGAGAGAGAGTGAGAGAGAGGGGGGGTCGTTCGGTGGTGATGGAGGGAGGAGGCAGGGAGGAGGTTCCGGGAACGGCGAGGGGTTTTTGTGTTGGGTTCGGGTGGGGAGGGGTTCTAAAAACAATATCTGTCGTTGATAAATTGGATTTTTCGTGTGTACGCGCGCGCGGAAAAAAACTTCCGATAACCGATGACAATGCCGATGAGTAATGACGCGCGTCGCTATCATTTTTCATTAGCGCCCCCGAGGCAGGTGAAAATATGGAAATGGATGGAAATGAATTACGGTCCCTGGTGGGCCGGCAACGCGATACGTAGTGGTGAGGGACAAGCGGGCTGAGCGAAGGGAAAGGGGGGGGCAAATAACCAAACTGAAAAAAAAACCCCGTTCGAGTGATAGAACGGTACGTTTTTCATCCACTATCGATAGTAGCTGTGTATACATACTATCTATATTTATGATTATATATACGTGTATGGCGTATGAGTGTGTGTGTGTGTGTATACATTATGAAAATAAAAAATAGGTATAAAAATCTTTCACCCAATGTGTGTACAGTACGATACATCAATCAAAAACGCATTTTGAAAATTTGATGTCTACATCGATATGCAGGTGTATCCTAATATAATATGCGATGATAATATTACTACGTTATACATATTTACAAATGCATACATCTTTATAAAAAATTTACTACTCTTAAACCGCGGTATGGTAATATATTATATACAAAACGCACGGCGGATACTTAAGGTGTGATGAATGAAAACTCTATAACATGTATACAATAATATTATGTACATAATATTTTTGTTATGCATAGATAAATAATTTCCGGAGCGCTGTTATTTTTTACTCGTCTCAAACTCGTTTTACACGTACGCCGTCGTGCTAGCGTCTTTTGTAACAGATCGGTTTTGATTAATATAGTTTTATTTTCATGTGTATATTATACCGAACATATCGAACGAACGTTACTATATTCATTATAATATTGTGATTTGTGCGTGCGTTCGTGTGTGTGTGGTTATGTGGGCCCGTGCGCGCGCGTGTGTGTACTGTTTGGTAGCAAATTGAATTATGCAAATTAAAATTTACGGCCGTCATTATGTGTAGTTAAAAATCAGTTATGCGATCGTCGTCGTCGTAATTATAACGAATGATTTATGTTTGGAAATAATTAAGTGTTAGTACGTGGTCGTATTTGGGTTAAAAGTAAAAACAAATGGCTACGGCGCGGCGGTCTTGTGTACATAATAATAATAATAATAATATATACATATTATGTACCTACAGGTCGAATAAAAACGAAACATCAATAAACCACATAAGCGACGGTTTTCAAAACGATAAAAACGTATTTATCGTACGAGACTAAAAATACTGTTTTTGAATAATTAATAGGCCGGTCGTGTAACGTCACGAAATGAGTTTATTACTATATAAAACACACACACACACACATATATGTATATTAATATTCTGAACGCGTGCGTTCGAATATAATATGACCTGCAACGTGTAATGCACAGTTGTACACATAGCTCATTTAAATATGGCATAAATGTGTGTAATTCGAACGGACTACGGACCGAATATACCGCGACGAGTCGTAATAATTAGTGCGTACGTATTATTATTATTATTATTATTATTATTATTATACAGTACCTGCCTACCTTGTGCGCAGCACTGGGTATACGGTTAGGTATACGCGCGTCAGTTGTAGGTAACGAACGACGAGACGGGACGGTCGTTAGAAAGGAGCGTGAAAAATATAATATTATTTGTTTGAAGTCTTCATTAATCGCAAGCGCATTTAATATAATCATAATATAATATACGGAGGTAACACGTGTGTCGTGTTATAATGATGTGCAAATTCCCGGGGAATTTAATTACGGGAAGTTCCCCGGGAATATTCCCCAGATCGGGAACACGTATATATATATTTTTAAACTATGATTTATTGAATGAAAAATATAGTGCACTTATGATTATGTTTAAATTATACTCAAATTATATTATTCGCATTTAAAATATTTGATAAGCCAATAAAGTATTAAATGTTTTAATATTTCAATAAACACTAAATAATATAATAATAATTATAAAACTAATGCATATAAAATATTATAACGTTATACGCGTACAGAAATTACAATGTGATTGGGATGAATACTGCGAATCGGTAAATAATAATGAACAGGGCTCGAGACTTCTAGCATTTGCATATTATTTGTTTATAAAACTCAAAAAAATAGCAGAGTCAGCTACAAAACCGTTTCATACCAAAAGGAATGCAACTTTAAAAGTTTTTAGAGCATATTTTTGCATATTTTAGGGTTTTCGCGTTTTTTCTGCTATTTTTATAAGTATCATGCTATTTTTCGCATTTAATTTGTTAATCTGAAAAAAAATGAAGTAGTTTTGTGGTTTGTACTTAGTGACCGTCGATTGTTGCTTTAAATTCCTATTTTACAAAAGCTGCGTTCACATTAAAGACAGTTCAGACATTTGACCTAAAAACTATTATGTTCGTTCGTTTTTATAATATAAAAGCGGTTTCACCAAATGTATCGACCACTCGCCAAGTGATTTATATTTTATTGTTTACTTATAGATAAAAAATATTCCAATAATATAAGAGATTGGAGACATCATGTTTATTGTGTCTCGTATTTTAAAAGAACACTCAGTCTTTACGAATTTAGTATTTAGTAAGTCTTGGTGCATGGAAATATTTTTTAGAAGTAGATTATATAAATGAATATTTTTAGAATTTGAATAAATCAAAACATATTTTTTTAAATTTTTTTAATTGAGCATATTATAGTGCATGTTTTACCATTTTTTAAAGCATATTATAGCGCATATTTCATGGTTTTTTAGTGCTAGAAGTCTCGAGCCCTGAATTAATGAATATTGTTCACAATAGTAGTATTGAATATAAAATATTGCGTGCGTTCAAAACTCGGTTTCATAGTCGCAAAATGTACAGTAAAGACACGCGTACGTGAAGGTGAAATTTGAAAAATTCAAATTGTCCGGGACAGTAGTCCAGTAGTCGTTGTTTGAACGCGCGTTTTGCAAAATATGCGAGACCGGTGCCGGGGCATGATGTAAATCAATTGCGATGACGCGCGCGCGCTCGTATAAATAATGATATTATGTTTATTCGGTCCGGAGGAAATCGCGCGTGCCGGGCGCGCGAGGAATTCCACGGCCACACTCGTGCTGCTTACGGCCGCTGGTCGAGGCGAATAGTTTCCCGAATTCCAGCAGCCACCGCTGGACCGCGGGAAACTGGACCGCGCGGTCAGGTGAGCGCAGGACTCCGTGACTCTGACGAATCGGTGTCTGAAGTGCATACGGTGGCGAGAACAGTAACGAAATACACGTTGTGCGCGTGTGTGCGGCTACAGTGTAATTATTTATCTCGTTCGCGGGGAACGCATTACACAATATAGTATTTTATTAGGGCCCGGAACTTGATGACCTAAAAATATGTAAAAAATGCGTAAAATGACATAAAAATGTTAAAAAATGACATTAAATATATATATATATATATTTTATCATTTTTAAACTCAAAAAAAAAATAAATAAAATATTAATCAATCAATCTAGTGAAATTTATTTTTTGTTGAAATTCTTGAAGTACTACAGTAAAAATGACATTAAACATTTGTGTTTTATCTTTTATAAACATTTA
>JAIPRM010001526.1:0-37289 GCA_025469315.1 Stegophylla sp. TES_Ste_2020
ATACGAAAAAGTGTTAACAGAAAAAAAAAAGAAAAAAAAATAAATAAATAAACATCATTGTAAAAACACTAGCTTCTTCACTTTGTTCAGAATCTAAAATTTTAAAATATGCAAAATTAACCAACTCACTAGTCTCGAATTGAAATTGATATCTTACCTAGCTAATTTTTAAATTTATAAAATATACGCAGAATTCTATGGGCGCTAGTAACGATATTAGTAGGTAGTGAAAATAAAATACAAAAAAATATTCCTAACACTGAAACAGAGTTAATAATTTAAAGTTTTGTCAAAAACCGATAAACATTCCACACAAAATAATTTTTAAAAATATTTAATTGAGTAAAAAATAGTGATGAATGATCCACACATTAATTATTACTATGTAAATGCGTTAACAGTTATGTAAAAATAATGTTCAAAATACGTATTCGAATATGTATTGTTCAAAAACTATATTCAGATTAACTTGTTTTCAATCTTTTTTTTAATTTTTTTTTTTTTTGGATTTAAATAAAATTATTATTATTACTATTACCATACGTTAATAATTATATTTTATATGATTGTATTAATTACAGATTTTTTGCATTTTAATATCATAACTTTTTTCAAAATTTGTCATTCAGTCTTTGTGTTTATAATATTAATATTATTTATGAACACAAATTATTTTTATTTGAAAAAAAAATTATTAAAATAGCGTTCAAATACAAAAAAGACATTAAAATAGTTTTTCGCGTATAATTTAATTTGAATATTTTACATATTACTTTATGAAAAGGCATTTTGATTTTTTATGAAAATATAATTCAAAACAATTTGTTTATTTGCACATTTATTTGGTATAAAAAGAGGAACCGTGTTAAACTCTAAAATCAAAAAACTCCTCTCTATAGATGCGCATTAAAAATACAATTAATTAATTGATTTAATATGCGCAACTATTAAATTGGACTACTTAATGAAATTAAAATCGTAGAAAAATTAATTTCGGTTATGAGACTTACAATATTAATAACATAACAATATAATATGAAGAAAAAAAAAAAAATGTTATTTCTCACTGTAATTTTGTACAGTTCAAGTGCTTTAGTAACCAGAAAACGAATAACTTTTCGAAATACTAAGACGATTTTTAAGTTTTCAGTTTCAAAAACCCTGCGTAAAAATATTCTACGAGTGAACGAACGAAAATTAGACGTATAAGTATGACTTACGAGTTTGTCCGTCAAATCGGACGGAGTCAGCACCGTGAGCTACAAGTGTCAGGAACAACGAAGCTATTATCGTAGGCGTCTTCATGGTGAAGACTGTACTGATTTTCGATCAGTTTTCGATGCGTATTTATGCGGAAAAATCGATGATCTAGAATATAGATAATATTATTTTATTTTGCCGTCGTAAAGAGAAATAAAAACCATTGACGCGTGGCTGACCGATTTATATAATTTGTTTTATTATTATAATTTTCATGTGATCTTTTGATTTTTAAATAATATTTGCAAAATCAAGACGATTATATTATGCTGAATGTCGTTGTGACGTCAAATCTTATTCGTACCTGTTGTGGATGAGTAGATTAAAAAAATAATTGTTTTTAATTATAATATACGAGTATTATGTATTTTGTTCGCGTTATTTCGTATTTTTATCGCCGTTTATGTTTTTCCGTGAAATAGACGGTTTAAGAGAGCAATAATTATATTATTCTTAATCCGAGTTATAATAATAAATTATAAAGAAAATATATATTTAAGAGATAACAATGTAACATGAGTTCGCGAAGGGAATCAAATTATTTAATACCGATCAAAGTATTTTAAATCGAAGTGAAAAAAACAAAAAACATATTAAAATAATCTCGAGAAAATTGACGAACGCACTCGTTGGCGCGTTTTAAATTCTGAACGAAGTGAACCTAGAGACAACCGGATTTGCCTCTAGTTGGTACCTTAGAGAGGTCATTTTTTGAATTTCTCAATTCTTCAATTTTTTTTTTTTTGAAAAAACTACCCAAAATTTGACAAAAACAACTCGAAAATCATCATTTTTCGATCCGAACTATATGCAAATTTAAACATAGATAGAAAATCATATTATATAAGAAATATTTTGGCGTGAGAAAATTTTGAAAATGTGAAAAAAAAACTTTTGGATATTTTTCTAACATTTTTTTTTCTCATTTATTTTTCATATTATTAACTTCCCTCGTTCAGAATCGTTTTATTGAAGAAATGATTTATCGTTTCTTTAAAATTCAATACACCCGTCAATAGAATCCCACCCGTAATTAGAAGTATGTCTGGCTTTTTTTTTAAAATTATTTTATCAAGCGTAAAAATGTTATGTTTATACTTTATTTAGTGTACGTTCATATTAACCTATTCTGTTGAAATATTATTCAAAAATTATAAAACTTAAGTATAGAAATTAACTAAAAACATTTTTATTTAAAAAAGGTTAATTTGTTCAAGGAGGGGGGATAAAATTCATTTTTTGTTTGTCCCGTATTTTTAATTTTGAAATCTGGCAATCCTAAATTAAAGATAAATATTATTGATAGTAAACATTAAACAAAATCAAACATACGTATTATAAGTATTTTACCTGCGTTCATCAAAATATTACGGGGAGAATTTAAAATATAATTTTTGTTTGAGAAAATAGGGTAAAATGGCAAAGAGTTTCTAGAATTAAGGCTATTTATTTTAAAATTAATTAAAGACAAAATAATTATTATCGTTGTACAGAATACAAATAGCCAATAGGTATATCACACACACACGAGCGTGTAATTACAGGAGATTAAAAAAAAAAAAAATAAATAAACAACTAATTAATTTTAAACAATGGCGTGTTCAAAAGTGAGTTATTTATGTAGTTTTTCATTAAATTTACACAATGACGGAAAAGTGACACTCATCGCCATCAATAGTCAGTGTTGTGTATTGTCTAAATATATTTTAGATTCTAAGCGAAAGCTTGCCGGACGCGAGTTACTTTGAAATCAAAAATAATCGAATAACTTTTTTAGAGGAGCTTACAACATTTCATTTAGGAACGTTTACAATCTCTTTGGGATTTTCTCTATATTATTATAACTAATTATTTTCTATTTAATTTTTTAAAGATAAAACACTGTAATACGTAAGCGACATTGGTGTAAAGAATAAGTGACGTAACTTAACTTGTAACTTGTTCTTTTTTTTTTTTTTTTTTAAACGTAAGCGCCATAAATAATTCATTATTATGACTAAACTAAAAATTATTTTTATGAACTAATTTCAGATCGAATCGTACAAAGCATAAAACAAAAATATTATTAAAATTCATCAACGTTTTTTTGCGTTCCCGAAAAATTGTCAAAATTTTCACTTATATGAAAACTCGATAATGCAGCACTTGATTTTTTTAAATTTTTTTCTTGGTATGTTTTAAAATCATTTTTTTTTTTTTTTGCTTTAATCGTTTCAAAATCGAATCGACTTCCGGATTACCACTTATAGGGGCAGTTATTGGACTTGAAAAAAATCGTCTGGGCATCGTGGACGTCCATAGCGCGACCACTTCGGGGAGTGGGGGTGAAATGTGGGTTGCAAGCCGCGGGGGTAGTAAAGTAAAAAGAAAGTAAAAAATACAACATCGTCATAATATAATATAATGTATATAGTTTCTGAGATACCGGTATATCTGCGGCTCGATTGCCGTCGCGGGAGAGAACAGAGAGGAGTCAGAGCCGCTGCTGATACCGGTGTACCCGACCCGCAGAGTGCCCCCGTCCCGCAACGAACAAAAGCCATTAATCCGGGGGGAGACGTTTATCACGGGCCGCGGATAGTAGCGAGAAGGGTTTCCAAAAAGTAGTCTCACTATTCTATCTCCGGCGCGTTTTATGATTATTTTTGTCGTATATGTACGCGTACACACATAATATAAATATACACCGGCCGCGGTGGCACACATCAGTCATGAGTGCGGCGGCGGGCGAAAATCGCTGACGCACGCGATCGTTTGTCGCACGGCGGCGGCGGCGTCGCGCGTCGTCCCGCGAGTGTCGTTATCGTTTTCCGATGTCTGTCGCGCGTTGTGTCCGCGTCGACGCACCGCACATAAAACGGGCGGTGGGGGAGGAGGAGGAGGAGGAGGAGGAGGAGAGGGGTAAGTGTACGAAACAAAAGACACGACGTGTGTGTGTGTGTGTGTACACGTCACCGCGGGAAATAGATACCTTTCGCGTGCGCGCGCGCGCGCGTTTTTATGGGTCGACCGAAAATCGCAATTTGCCCGAGGA
Organism: Stegophylla sp. TES_Ste_2020; assembly: GCA_025469315.1. NCBI lineage: Eukaryota > Metazoa > Arthropoda > Insecta > Hemiptera > Aphididae > Stegophylla > Stegophylla sp. TES_Ste_2020. The sequence continues at coordinate 4,295 of JAIPRM010001526.1, forward strand.
AAACGGGAAAACAAGGAGATGAAATGGCGGCGGCACAGAGAGAGTGTACGTGTTGTGTGTGTGTGTGTACAAACGAAGTATAAAACGACGTGTTGGCGCGGGACAAATGGCCGAGCCATCAATCTGACGACGGGTGGCGTATAGTGCGCGAGCGCTCGCACGGCATTTGTTACAACGACGTAGGAAACCCGGAAGCGCGATAACAAAACCTCTGTGGTAAAGTCTCGGTGCCAATTTCTTGGGGGGGGGGGCGGCTCGTTTGAGTATATTTCACGCCAAAAGTGTTTGTTAATCGATTTACGCGGTATACATGGTATATTCGGGGAAGGACTGAGATTTGAAAAGTCTTCGGGATTTACAATTATACAATAATTATTATTAGAGTGACCACGTGTTATAATATATATTTTATTTTATTTTTATATTCACACGGGCAAAAGCCCTTTTAGATACTGAACGTAGTGAAAAAGCTAGTGTTTTTACAATGATGTTTATTTATTTTTTTTATTTTTTTTTTCTATGTACAACTTTTTTCGTATAGAAATACTTGTCCAAAAGTTTCGATCAATAACTTTTTGAAACCGGATTTGCCTCTAGATTGTACTTTAGAGAGATAATTTTTTGAATTTCTCAATTCTTCAATTTTTTTTTTTTCAAAAAATTACCCAAAATTAGACAAAAACGACTCGGAAACCATCATTTTTTCATCCGAATTTTATGAAAATTTAAGCATAGATAGAAAATCCTATAAGAAAGATTTTGGCGCAAGGAAATTTTGAAAATGCGAAGAAAAAAAATTTTGGACATTTTTCTAACATTTATTTTAGATTCTGAGCGAAGTGAAGAAGCTAGTGTTTTACAATGATGTTTATTTATTTTTATTTTTTCTGTGTACAACTTTTTGTATAGAAATACTTGTCCAAAAGTTTCGATCAATATTTTTTTGAAGCCCGATTCGCCTCTAGATTGTATTTTAGAGAGGTCATTTTTTGAATTTCTCAATTCTTCAATGTTTTTTTTAGGAAAAAACTACCCAAAATTTGACAAAAACGACTCGAAAACCATCATTTTTTGATCAGAATTTTATGAAAATTTAAACATAGATAGAAAATCGTATAAAAAAGATTTTTGCGCAAGAAAATTTTGAAAATGTGAAAAACAATTTTGGACATTTTTCGAACATTTTTTTTCTTATATTATTAATTCTTTCGTTCAGAATCGTTTTACTGAAGAAATGATTTATTGTTTCTTTAAAATTTAATACGCCCATCAAGAAAATACCACCCGTCGTGCAAAGTACACCCATCGTGCGAAGTATGTCCGGCTTTTTAGTAATAAATCACAAATAAATAGAGCAAAAATGGGTATATTTTTTTATTTATTGAGATTTATTGCAATTATCTATTTATTAAAAATTTATTTTTCCTTAGCATTTTATTTAAATATGATCTTTAATGAAATTAAATTACATTTATTCCTTTTTTGATGAATTTTCTTATATCTGGCGGTGACGTGTTTAGCTTTTTGTCACCCTGAGGCTATTTGTTATTACAATTTTTTTTTCCTCACTTCTCTAGGAAGTCACTGGATTTGGTTTGAATTCCCTTTCCGTTTTCGTCACCTTAAATTAGACTCTTGAAAAAACGAAAACGTTATGTTTCTGTCTACGGACACGTTAAAACAGCCGGAAACTTGAAACGCTATAATTACTCGTCGGTCGATGACAGTTACTCCAAGGCCATGTGTAGTGTCACTTCATCAATTTTGTTATATATTCAACTGATGTACCAATTTATATATTATTTTTGATAATACCATGAAAATATTATACTTGGTACAATAGTTTATAATATTATAATTTCCATTTCTATGAATCCTTATTAAATATTTTTAATAAATATTAATATATATATACGACAGTTGACATTAAATTTGCCATTGTATTCTGTGTGGTAATATGTAGCGATTGGCTGTAAAAAGTCTTGTATTTGAATATAATATTGTATTTATATACTTATTGTTCAGGGTTTATAATGCTTTTGAAATTCATTTGAAAAAAAGTAGGTGCTTGTTTAGTTAATACAATCATATCTTAACATATATCGTTAATTAAATATATTATATCAAAAATTGATCTGCTATTTTTATGTTTAAAAATTATCGATTCATTTTTTAATTGTTATATATTTATGTTTATATAATATATCTAATACAGTATTATTCATTTAAACAATGGATATGACTTGTATTTTTATGATAAATAATATCATTATTAATATCCATTTTTAAATAATTGTATGTGAAACAATACAATACAAGTTTTGTAACTTACGATTTTTTTTTCTTTATGTTAATTTCAAAACAAATAATTAACCTTGGTGATTTTACATTTTCTGATGGCATTTAAGTTATTAAATAAAATATTTTTAAAAACTCTTTTTTTTTCTTTGTTCTTTAATAATATAATATTAACACATTATTATTTTTTGACCTAAATACGAGTAAAGAGTAGTGACGAATATTATAGGAATTATAGGTAACTATTGTGTGTAAAAAGTTATGTGAAAATATGTAAATATTTATTTTATCATGTAATAATTTAATCAATCAATAAAATAATCCCTTGCTATTTATTACTGTTTGAAATCACAATAATTTGAAACAACAGCCCGTTGATAATATCAGAAGTATCGTCTTTAGGGGATTTTATATATATATATATATATTAAGGATGCAAACTGTTTGTATTGGAGCTAACATATAGGTAATACCGTTGTTAATTAATATTTGTAGGATAATTTACACAATAATTCAAATAATCCCACAGTAGGTATACACTTAGTTATTAATACATTACACGAAAATTATATTAATGTGTACTCGGCGTGGGTTGCATCCCGAAACCGCACACATTTGATCTTTACCCCTTTAAACAAACAAAAACAAAAACCGCACACTCCATAGATTACCAGTTTATCTAATCGTACAGCCAAATACCGCATACTCATAGTGGGTAAAAACCTCTCTATATAATAATGTATTTTGTATAGATAGACAAATGATGCATTTTAAATAGATATTAAAACTATTGATAATAATAAAGGGGGCAAGTGTGTTTTAAGATGATTTTAAGTATAGAAAATTTATCAATTTATTTAAAACTGTATTTAAAAGTCATGTCTAAAAGTTCGGCGTCGTCACTTCACTCTATTACTCCGTCAACGTAAGTCAATTCACCGGATATTTAGTCGACTCGCTACGCTTCACTCAAAAAATCAAAAATATCCCTCGGTTTCCTGTGTGACGTGGGGATATTATGATCATTATAACATGTGCGGTTTTTGGTTACTAAATGTGTGCGGTTTTCACCTACCAAAAGAGTGCGGTATTTCTTGTGTTTAATCAAAAGCAAAGGCGCAGGTAAGGGGGAAGTTTGGGGGGTTCAAACCCCTCCCGTTAATAAACTCTTAATCGAAAAAATTTTCTATTTTCACAATATAAAATGTGCACGTTTATAAAATATTAATAACAGATTTTTTTGTTTATAAAAACGTATTTTCAGTTCTTATTTTAGTATCAAACATTAAAGATTCAATTGTAAATATATACTTATATAATATAATCACTTGCTTCATTTTCCGCCTTAAAATGTTTAATAGGAACCTATGTATAAAAGAGCTTGTACAAATGTTGGCTACTCTTTTTGTATCCTCCTGTATTTTACCGAATTCTATAGGAATTTCAGTTTGCAATAGAAAAAAATATATACAAACTAGATATTTTCGAATTTATTCTTTAGCTTGAAAAATACCATGTATTTTACTATTGAATATTTAAGTTTTTTACACCTTCATTTTTGGAGTACCTATAGACTAAATAATATCAAAATTGAATTAGGAAAAAACATTTTTTATTCAATGATTTTTTCGAATTTTCGCTAATTTTTCCTTATGTTTGAGAAAACTATTAGAATTTCAAAAAATGACCTGTATTTAATTTACATAATTTTGATGTTGCATAATATTTTCAAAATTCTTGTTCGGTAGCGCTCATGCTTTCAGTAAAAAATTTTACTTTTGAACCCCTCCCATTCAAAATATACACCTACGCCCCTGATCAAAAGTGTGCGGTTTTTGGAGTCAACGTCAACGTGGACAGTATTACGCCTACAACGAATTGTTTTACAAAAAATAGTAGTTCAACAACGACAGTGCAATATTAAAATTAAGTGTTTAAACTAACGATTTGATGATTTAAAAATAAGCATAATATAGTATCACGGGGGAAAAAATATTTGCTTTTGTACATTTTATTTTATACTTGTACTTGATTACTTTTTTAATGAATTTAGTAGGTATAAAATCACTTTTTACAAGGTCGTATTTTTATCTCTACGTAAATGCAACATTGTGAAGCTTATTTTTACAAGATCGGTCGTATTTTATGAAATCGACAACCGTCACAGGCTCGGCTCTTAGCCGTGTGCCCACCACTGACAACACCTAAAAATTACAACGCGTTACGGTTGTTAAATTGACTCATTAAACCTGTTGGGCCCAGCCGAGTGGTCGTGAATTTCGGCATCATGAAATTTATTGCCGACACTCGACAATAACACAATAAAAACGATGACGTACACGACGTGTGCACAGTGTGTTTTTCATGGCCTGGGTTAAAAATGAATAGTTAAACAGAATTTGAAATTACCAAAAAAAAAAACAACATGAAAAATTACATGAATAGAACTGTGGGTATTCTTCACTCCTCGAAATAATCTATTCGACAAAATGAATCCGAACGCGGCTTCAGTAGTTTAGTATACACAAACATTATTGACAATTGTCAGTTTGTCACAGAGTATGTTTAGCGACTGACATCAATCTATATTCATGATACATTTTGCCATTATTTGAAAATTTAAAAATTTTATAATTTAAAAATTATAACGCTGATTTTTTTTTAAAAATTGAACATATATTAGTCTTTCAACAGAAAAAGTCAACAATTTTTCTAAAGCCAAATGGTAAAATATTGACTGTGTAACTCGTATATGGATGTAGTCACTTTTGTTTGCATTTTCATCATATAAATTGGTAGTGCGGAACAAATGTAGTTTAGCTCTCAAATGATTTTTAAAAATTTTCTTTTTTCAAAATGTGTATTTTTACGTGCTTAATTTGATTAAGCTTTCAAAAAAAGTCGGTTAAACTTCCTTCAGAACTTATGGACAAACAACTTTAAAAAGGTAAATTTTTCCAAAAACCGTGTTTTTCCAAATACCAAAAATTGACATTTTCAAATATTTTTATTTTTATTTTTATTGTGAGTTTTTTCATTTTCAATATTTTAGTGAAATCGGAAATAACCTATCACTCTTACATCTTATGTTATTGTTAATAAACTTCGTTAATCTTATTTATGAAATTATTTTAAAAGGTTGCACATATAAGTAACCCAAAATTTATATTTTATTATGCCTACTGAGAGATTAAAGTTCAGCACACATTTGTGTTATGTAACGAGCGGCACCGCTGTGGCATGATATCGACTTACGTGAAAACTTACATAATATAAAATTATTATAAAACCAGTAATTCTTAAAATTATTTAAAAATACAAACTGATAATTTTTGGGTTGGATTTGAAGTGAGCACTTAAACAGGAGGTCAATAATATTCCGAAAAATAGTTGTCCGGAACGTAAAATTCCCTGAACTTAATTTTCCTGACCGTAGAAATCCAGAATTAATTATGACATAGAACGTTTTGAAAAAGTTATCGAACGTAGTTATATTTGCGTAGGTAAGTAGTTCACCGGGTAATTGTCGACTCCGCTTCGCTAATCAAAAATATCCCTCGTATTGTTACGTAACGGGGGGTCATTTAGGTTTGATGTTCGATAATATATTTGATGTGCGATGTAGGAAATTTTGGAAAAAACCCGGATTTTACGGTCTAGATAATTACGTTCTAGAATTTTACACACCAGACAAAAACTTTCTAGATTTTTACGTTTCGAATTTTTACTGTTTTTAAATTTTAGATTCTTGATTTTTACTTTTTGGATAATGAAGTTCTGGAATTTTACGTGTCTCTCATAAACATTATAAAATTAATGCAAAATTTTATCTAGATAACATCTTAATTTATCTAAAATAACAGCTCAGATAACTTATTTCTAATTTATCTGTATAAGATGAAAGATAAAAAAAAAAAAATCTATGTCATTTATCTAGATATTACACAACACTGCCTAATATTTATAATTAATAAAATTTAATACTAAATTCAAAATTATTAAACATATATTACAATATGATAAAAATATAATTATTGTCCTTCTATTTAATTATTTAATTCCAAAACCTATTCCTCCCAAAGCGAATTCCAAACCATGAAAGATAAATCAATCCTGATTTCACCAAATACTTCTTTGTATTATAAATTTTTGAAATAACTTCACAATTAAGGTTTACGTGGTTTATCAATAATAATACACAAAATAAGTGTGATAGATAATTTATAATTTCACTAAAATATTGAGTATGAAAAAACTCACATGCGAAAAAAATATTCGAAAATGTCAATTTTCGGTATTTAAATTTAGAAAACACGGATTTTGAAAAAAATTGGACTTTAATGAACTTTTTTGACTGTAACATCCAAAGAAAGTTTTACAGACTTTTTTTTAAAAAACTACCAAATTAAGCAATTAAAAAATACACATTAAAAATAAAAAAAATCCTGAAATTGCTTGGAAGCTAAACTGCCAAGTAGGGAAATCAGTTAATTAAGCAGTTGCGCAATTTGTCCATAATATATCAATCCCTTATACATAGGAAATGTAAGTTACTATTAGTTTTTTTAATTTGAAACATTAGTTAAAATGATTCTTAATTTTAATGATTTTAATATCACGTTTAAGAGCATTTATAATGCTTTTTTTATTGTTTTTTTTTGTCAAAGCTAAAGCTAAATTTACTTTTTAAAGCGAATAACGAATAATCTCATTTTTAACAATTTGGCTGTTTTGGTGTTAAATTTGTGCAATGCCGAGGTAATCACTACATGTTGACTGTATAATATTATAATGATATGTATTTTTCAACCAGACGCGAAATAAATAAAGGCTTTGAGCCACCGCTCAGGAATCGGTAACTACGATAGGACGGGGAATGGGGGGATGCTCGAGGTGGGTGAGGTGACGACACTTCGTGTCCGCTTTAGCCCGGAAAAGCATCGTGTAAATATTTGCTTTTACGACGACGACGACGACTCCGGCTTTAAAGAGTAAAGGGCGTTGTGAGAAAAAAGGACGACTTTTATCTGCACCTTGTCGTGGCGATTCAATATTGAAAGAGCGACTGAATCGTATTTCACTCGGCTTGAGTGCTCTGACGACTACTGTTGTAGTAAACATTCAGTGCTCGAGTGTACAGACTGCGATGACCAGGTGAGAGTGTTCTGATTTTTATTGGGAAATAAAAATTACCGGTAAAACAGTTTTATTTGTGTTGAATTGTATTTGCGCTTTTAATTTTTATCGTTTTGAACACATATTATAATTAGTGACTCAAATATTATGTTTTAAATTAAATTAAAAGACTATGGAATGGAAGATTAGCTAATTACACTTGCCGCTAATCACGGACTGTAAATGTTTAAAAAAATTCTAAACATGTCTTTTAATCTTTTGTTTTTTTTTAATCCAAATTTTATGAAAATGTATATATATATATATTCATATATAATAATATCAAAAGTAATTTGATGAAAAAAAAATGTTCAACACGTTTTTCCTCAAATATTTTTTTATTTTTTTTTGTTTTTTCTGTTTTCGGTTAAAATTTAGGTATTAAATTTTCTAAGCTTATAGCAATAACTTACTTCTCCTAAATAGATACATGGGCTATATATATTATAGATAAACTGCGCAATTTTTTAATAATTAACTCATATATTGCGTATTTACCTAGTGATTAAAATGATTTACACCATGAACATTGAACATTCTACATAATATAATATTATAGAGATACTGGATTTGTAACATTTAAATGTGTTGTTGTGTATTATCATAATAAAGGAAAATTCCATGTCCCTTGAAAAATATAAAGAAGCTCATAATATGATTAAATAAATCTTAGTAAATATCTGAATATAAACTACTTATATACCAGTTTATGATAAAAATGAAAATAAAAGTAACTAGATCCATGTACTTACACTGTCCGTAGCTTACCATTTGGATTTTGGAAATATTGACCTTTTTTTTTTGTAACACTAATATTTACTTACTTTTTTAAAATCAGTGTTGTAATTTTTATGTTATAAAATTTATGAGTTTCAATTTACTGCAACACTCATCACAGATATAGATTATTCTGTGGTTAAATCGTTAAACATACTCTGTGACAAACTGACAATAATATTTGTGTAAACTGAAGCCACGTTCGTATTTGTTTTATCAAATAGATTATTTTGAGGAGTGAACAATACAAACAGTGCTATGCATGTCTGGCTTATTACAGCTTGAACCAAAAAAATAATTCTTCTGATATGAACTCCTATTACCAAATTGTTAACAAAAATATTTAATACAAGTGTCATGAAATCCATACGTCTTAAGAATATATTACGTTTATTTGGTTAATAGAACAAAAACAATCTGATCGTATATGAATATTATTATATTATGTATTATGCATAAAATATATGAAATATAATACGGTTTATTACTTTCTATCGAGTAGAGAAATGTCCATTAAAACTCAGACGGAAAAAGCTGGAACCTCTAGTAATTGGAACGAGGAAAAATGTTCTTTTTGTTCTCACCCTGGATTTACCGATGACTCTACTCAATGAATGACACGTGAGTACAGATAACGCTTTACGGTCCAATAACAGTCGAAATTGTGATTTCACTTAAATTCGTCTGTCTTGGCACTTATAAACACACACCAGTGGCGTTCTCAGAATATTTCAATGGAAGGGGATGAAAAATTTTTTTAGAAAATAAGTAAAAGTGGTTTCACCTCACATCTCTAATATTATAATATTGATTTTTAATATAATAATTGTATATTATCATCAAGTCATATTTATTGTAATTTTTATTAAAATTGTGAACATTTTATAATGACAATGACGTTAACGAAAAATCCAAATTAAAGTATCAATTTTTCTGAATACTTATCAGTTGAATCAAGTATATCTTCAAGATCAATAGACACGATAAATTTCCAAAATTTTCAAACGCTGTACTTAACTCGAAATTGATTAAATATTTTTGAAATTTTGAAGGAAAATTTTTGTGACCATTTTTATGGTTGGTAAAGGTTTTAAGTTTATTGCTGCATTATAGGTTTGAAGTTATGTTAAAAAGCGATTTTCAATTTTACGAAAATTTCGGTAATAGCATATTTTTCCGTTTTTTCAACAGTTTTTCCACGATTTTGGAAAAAGTATTGAGAAATTTAAAAAATCACCTTTATTAAGTACTATTTGAGTATGATTTCAGATCTATTTACCGACCAAAATTTTTGGACAAGTATTTCTATACGAAAAAGTGTTTACAGATAGAGAAAATAAAATAAAAAATAAACATCATTGTAAAATTATAAGCTTTTTCGTTTTGCTCAGAATCTAAAAATTCATCTTGGGAGGGGATCTATCCCCCATATCCACCCCCCGTGAGAACGCCCACGACACACACACACACACACACAAGCACGTGCACGTGCGCGTGCGAGTAGGTAAAAATATATTATACGCAAGAGGATTGTCAGTTCGTTGTCGTTGTAAAATAATAATAAAGATATGGTGAGGTGAGTGGAAAACAAAAACGATGTTTGTTTTAATTTATCCATGGAGAAAAAGTGCGAGTTATAAATCGAGTTGTCGCGAGGGCGAGGAAAACGAAGGGGAAAAATTAACTTCCGAGCGTCGAGTTTTTAATTGCAAAAGGCGTGAAAACAAATGTGCATTCGTGTCATCGAGTCGTTAGCGGAAAGAGAGAGCTAGCGAAAATATGTAAAAAAAAAATAATAATAATAATAATAATACTTAAACGCACACACGTGTGTGTGACGTGTGTATAATAAACAAGCAAACGGAAGGGTAAAAACCGGACACACTTAATACACAGGTGATTTTCCCTCTGAGGGTGAGAAACTTTTGGTGGATAAGTCGGATTTTAAAGTAAGAATAAATCTTTTTTTTTTTTTAATAATATGATTCAGAGTGGAGATTTTCTTAATTATTTAGATCAATATTATATTGTCAATTTTACATTGAGTATGTTTGACTATTTACTGATTAAATAATCTAGCTACGTTCATGCTTTGGGGAAATTCATAAACGTTTTGATCTTATTGTTACGGATTAACGCAATTTTTTTTTCTAGAATGAATATAGATGCTGGCTTATACATTAGTAAGTTTGTATACAATTATTCTAAATACAAAAATATTAAAATAAATATTCAAAAATTATTTGGTAAATATTTCAAGCTATTTCATGTTCCTAGCACCATTATATTTTTAGTACCAACTAAATAATACTAATGTTTAATGAAGAAAATATGTTTTTGTATATTTTAATCAAATGTATGATAGTTTTCCAAATTGTTCTATAAACTCTTGAGAATTTTGAAAAATATAACCTCTATTAATCATACTTCCTAAATTTTGGTTTAGCACAATGTTTTCAAAACTTTTGTTCCGTGACTCTCATGCATTTATTCGAAAATTTAACTTTTGAACCCCTCCCATTCAAAACCTATACCTACGCCCCTGGTGGCGACCCATAGGTTGGGGAACGCTGTTCTATAGGAAACTCGATGTACCGAATGCGTGCCGTCAACATATGAGCTCCGGACATAGTATAATACACGAATATTATTATAGCGTTATTGTTATTAATATTTATTTTTTTTTTGTTTACCTAACACCGGTCCATAGTAAAAATAAATAATAGTAAATCAGCTTCATTATTCCAAACACACGCGGCTTATACGCGATCTCGCGTGTGTGCGGCGACGGTGCACAATAATCGTGGGTAATCGCGCTCCGAGGTAAGAAATAATTGTAATTAATAGGTACTACGGCGGCGGCAATACGATGAACACGACGACGTCGCCATCCGCGTGTAAATTACCATCACAACAGGTGTGCGCGTCGTCCGGCTCGAGGCGAATTATTTCGTTGTGTTCACATCTCTCGCGTCCGCTGAGGTGCGTGTGGAACACAACAGCTGGTTCGTGTGTATCTGCATTATAATGATAATTTATTAAAATATATTCCAATAATAATAATAATAATAATAATAATAATAATGATAATAATTGTGGCCGAAACGATGGTCGAGAAATTCTAACGTAATTGTTAAGGGCGAGTTTAGAGGGGAAAAAAAGGATTTTTAATGCAGTGTTTATTTTTTATCAACCCATCATCATTCGAGCGAGGTTAGGTTAGGTTAGGTTAGTCATCCCAGTCAAACTTGATGTGCGCAAAAATTCGTAATTGGGTTATTAATAGGCCTATTATCTTATTAACATATTAATTAATAGGCATGTACGGAGGAAAATATAAATAATAAATCATCTAGTCAACAATTTTCCAATCTAAAATTTGAAAACAGGTAAAAAAAACATATGGTAGAAAACATATGTATATATTTTTAGATTCTGAACAAAGTGAAAAGGTAATGTTTTTACAATGATGTTTATTTTTTTTACTTACTTTTTTTTTTCCGTGAACATATTTTTGTATGGATCCACTCGTTCAAAAGTCTCGATTAGTAACATTTTGAAGCCGAATTTGCTTCTAGTTGGTACTTCAAAAGGGTAATTTTTCGAATTCCTCAATTATTCAATTTTTTTTTGAAAAAACTACAAAAAATTTGACAAAAAAAAATCCGAAACCATCATTGTTTGATCCGAACCTTATGAAAATTTATACATAGATAGACAATAATATGAGAACCATTTTAGAGCAAGAAAATTTTGAAAATGTGAAAAAAATTTTTGAACAATTTTCTAATTTGTTTTTCTCATTTAATTTTTTTCCTGTATATATTAGATAAAAAAAGTAAAGTAGGTAAAGTAAAGCATTAACAAGAAAGCCGGACATACCTCGCACCACTGATCCTCGGATTCGCTCTTCGGGTCAGAGTCTCTTGGTGAGTGTGTTGAAAATGATGAATATTATTGTTAATTATATTTTTAACTTCTTTCATTATTGAAGAAATGATATATCGTTTCTTTAAAATTATATACACCCTTCAAGAGTATATGACCCGAGGAGCGAAGAATATCCGTGGTCGAAGAATTTCCAGATTTCTTGCCTTTACTTTACTTTATTTTATTTTCATGAGAAAATACATGGTGCTACAAAAATAAATTACAAAAAAAAATTTACTTACCAAAAATTTTCTTCGCCAAAATATTCGTATTGTTATTTTCTAAGATCAAACACAATTTTTGTTTTAAATTTCTGGCTAAAATTCTGACCGGAGCTTTATATCTACTGTCAGGCATGGGCTAAATAATATTTTCCAGTAACGTTACCGCGGTTGCGGCGTTCGGACGGGACATGAGGGTGAGGTTTTATTTTTTATTTTACCGTCGTATTTACTCGGGAAGCACACGAGAATACCTGTAACGAATATATATATATATTTAGTTTTTGTTTACCGTTGTATTCCTACGGTTTGCGTTGTGTAACACGCGACAGCACGTGCTGGCCGCCGAAAGCACGGGTTCGAAATTTGTTTAGGACATTATTATAATAATATATTATGGCCGTGAGCGTAGAGTATTTTTTCACCGTGACAGGTGCCTCACACAGTGCTGACGCGCGCAAACGGGAGGGGAAAAAAACCAAACCGTTTCGCAATAATTTCACTTAAAATTACTTAAAACACTCGGTCACAGTCATTGACGCGGCCGAACAGCTGATAATAAATTATTAACAACGCAATAATAAAACGGCCGTTTATCTCGTCTATTATTACACGTTATCCATCGTACAAGAATCGTTCGACAGAATACCTCATTTATATCGCTCTGGCCTCCGGACGCAACAGTGTTTTGTCCACCATAGATCAACACCAGAAGCATCGAGTCTGTCATACAGTGTAACAGTATAAACCAAAGTTTGTTTTAACACTATTTAGTTGCGAACTATTAATTATTTATACTTTATACTACGGGTGAGATTTTATAAATAATAATTTCATATTTATATATAATTCCCCTCATTTTTTATTTTTGGTAAGTGATTTTAGAAAAAAACTTTTTTAAATTTTTGACCCAGAATTTTATTTTTCTGTAAATCGTTATTTTCACCAAACTTTCCTAATTCCTTTACTAGAACTTCTAACCCCCTGATATATTAAATTAAATTCTATATTCTATATCTACTACTAATTGTGTTGATATGAAAGTGTCATAGTTCCATGACTCATAAATACGTGATTCTATCAAACCAAAAACATGATAGATCACAACCAAGCCCTGATTGAAGAGGGAGACTCAAAAAAATAATGAACCATCCGTACCTAAGAGGGGGGAACTCCAATTTTCCAACATATATATATTCCACAATATCATAAATTTAAGAAATCGAATTATTTAGGATTATGAATTTTAAGAAACTGATATAAAAGTAAAATAAAGTAAAGTAAAGCAAAATTAAGTATAAGCAAGAAAGCCGGACATACTTAGTAACACGGATATTTATCGCTGCTTAGATCAGATACATTTGGTGGTTGTATAGAATTTTTAAGAAACACTAAATCATTTCTTCAATAATACGATTCTAAACGAAGGAAGTTAATAATTTTCAACATACTCACCAAGAATATCTGACCCGAAAAATGAAAAATACCCGTGGTGCGAAGTATGTCCGGCTTTCTTGTATATACTTTGCTTTGCTTTCCTATACATTACTTTACTAAACTTTGCCTTTTCTTTCTTTTTTTATCTAATTAATAAAGAATAAAGAAAGAAAAATTAATGAAAAAAAAGTACTAGAAAATGTCCAAATTTTTTTATTCACATTTTCAAAATTTTCTCGCGTCAAAAATCAACTCATATTATTGTCTATCTATCTATATATCTACATTATCTTGCTTTATTCCATCTATCCATCGCATCATTGGTCTCTTCCCCATGGTTTTCCACTCGACCACCACTTCTAAGTACTCTGAGTCTGACCTTCTTATCACGTTTCCAAGATGATTGTTTGTGATTCTACAAAGTTGGTTATTTTCGGAACTCCTGTCGATGATATAAGCACATTTTATAAATTTTTATGGGTTTTTCAGTAGTCAAAAACTTATATATTATGAGTGTATACTTTTTTTTTCTTTTAAAGAAAGTTAACCATAAATGCTAAATTAGTGAATAAATTATTTAAAATGAGTTACGTATGTCGATTGATGGTATTGCAAAATTAATAGTTATGAAAAACTCAACTTTCAACAATTTAGTTGTCTTATTATTAGATTCCGTATTGTTCATAAGTTGTTTGTGAGATATTTCTTGTTTCGCCCACTTCGAAAATTATGTACAATATTAAAATAATTTAAAATTTTGATCTCGGCTCGAACGTGATGCGTTTGCGTGATACGCACGTCGGTTTATTAACGATATTGATATAAACGACGACGACGACGACGACGACGACTACGGGAGTCCGCGCCAGTGGAGTTCACTGCCGCAGACACGGGGTGACGGATGACGGGGGGAGAAAAATGCATGGATGAAAAAAATAAAAATGATCGTCATGTAAACAATATTAATCTGCATCGCCCGGAGCGTGATAATATTATTATTATTATAATGTTTGGCGGGGCGAATGAGCGTGATATATGTTTATTGGACGGCGTGACGTTTGCTTGACGCGGCGTGCAGAGAAATGGGGAATAAAAGATAAATCCGCGCCCCGCGAACGTTATACGTTTCGAACTTAATACGATTCGGTCGGTTTAGCCGGGGGGTCCCGCTACGACCATCAATATCATTGTTTAGTAGCCCATAAAGGAATGTGGCGTGGAAACGGGCGAGGGGGGAGGGAAAAAACTCCTCTGTGTGTGTGTGTGTGTGTGTGTGTGTGTGTGTGTGGATTTCGAGAATCGTTCGAGACCGTCATCGTCGTCGTCTCGGTACAACAATAATACGTATTATATAGCGGAGTAAGGGAAATACAAAACTGTATCGTTCAAAAGGCTCCGTGTATACGATGCATTAAAGATTGCCGCTGCACAGTGGTCGGTAACCTTTTTCGTTAACCGAGTTTTATAATTAAAAACGGTTCGGAGAAACGGAGAATACGACGTTCGACGAACTTTTGGTTTGATTTTTTTTTTTTTTTTTTTTGTTTTCAAATATTGTAACCGTTTTTATAGCGAATGTAATGAAACGCTGACAAAAAATGTTTATTTATTATTTGAATATTGTCATCAATTTTGAAAATAGCCTTACAAATATAACATTTAGGGGTGAATTATGATTCAAATGGTTGACGGTTGAAACTTGTTTAGAAGTATTTACTTACGAAAAAGTGTTTGGAGAAAAAAATAATAATAATATAAATGAACTTAATTATAAAAAAAAAAAAATCTCTTCTTATTTCTTATCTCTAAATAGAATCTAAAATAAGTAGCTTATTTACAATCTCATTCCGAGGTGAAGGTAAGGGAGGTGAAATTCAGCAAAAAATTAGTGCATTTAGCGCAACTTTCCCCCTTTTTTATTTTTTGCTTTACCATAATCTAAGACTCTTCAAAACATTTTCTGGACCTCAAATTCAAAATTTAATAAGGCCCAATAAATGTTTATTTTTTAATTATATTTGTTTTTAACGTTGGTAACCACCATAACGAAAACTCCACTCACAATTTTTTTTATTAAAGAATTGTGTTATTATTTCTTTAAAATTCAATACACCCACTAAGAAAATCCCACCTAAGGAATGAAGAATACTCATGATGCGAAATATATTGGGCTTTTTTTGATTGTTACACCTAAAATGTATATAGAAAAAAGCTCATATATTTTTATTTATTTATTATTTTATTATTTTATTTTATTTATTTATTTATTTTTTTGGGGGGAGGGGGGCACGCGAATAATATTTGATTGCAAATTGTTGGCACTTTACCAAAAAAAGTTTCGCCACCCTTAACGTAAAATATATAAGAGTAGGTTGGTTAACCGAATGTTTGGTCGACTCCGTTTCGCTCCAAAAATCAAAAATATCCCTCGGTTTGTTGTGCAATGTGGGGACATTTTGGCTTGATAATTAGCAATTGCTTATAGTTTTATCATTACATTTGTTGTTTGTTTTTAACTTTTCGGTACTCTAAAGATGACTATTAAAATTATTTTCATGAGGGAGGCCCTCATCTAGGGTTGACAAAAAAGGGGAACCTCTGCACTAATCATTGATTGAAACTAACACATATATTTTAATCCCCTATTTCTATATTATGATCTTATAATAAGAAATTTAAGGAAAGTTAAAAAATGAATAAAAAATTTGCATCATTTTGCTAACGAATAAAAATAATAGTGAAATTATCAACGACAATAGTGAAAAATAAAAAAATATTTTTTTCATAAAAACACAATAAAAAATTATTTAGCATAAAAATGTTTTAAATACATTTAAATATTTCCTTTTAAAATACATTTCGTATTTTGGGAAATTGTATTACCATATTAAGTTTTGACTATTATTTAACTTTAAATAATCAAATATACAAGTTCCTCCAAAGAAGAAACGAATCTGTTATTAATACTTTATATCACTGGAATGCATATAATATGATCAATTTAATATTAGGAATAGCACTTTTTGTGCTTGGCTGGAATATTTGAAATTTGGAACTAGTAAATAGCGTTCCAATATTATGCGGAACATTTATCATAACATCAGTCAGTTATCTCTCGGAAATCAGAAGTCTTGAAATATTCAATTACTCTAAATATGCAATTTTCTTCTACATTGCTGATTGCCAATTCTCGATCTAAGACGTTTCTAAAAACAGTACGTGCATAAAAGTAGAAAAGAACTCGGTGGAAATCCCCTAAGAGAAACACATCGATAAAGGACCGCGCACGTAGAGGTGTAGATTTATCCATAATGTTTGTGTTGTCCTCCGACTATATATACACAAACACGTAACATACGCCACTGTATGGGAGTATTTACATACACCCTGAGTACACACAAGCCATGTACGTTAATATTACATCGGGCTATATAATATAATAATGTATATGTATTTTTTTCCGTTTGTAAGAGACGTGCACGAATCCTATAGTGTATAATACGAGTGAGTGGTATGCGTGTATTAGTACACACTAACACAGGCCCATGCACTCACAATTCGTTCGTGAAAACCTTTTATTTGCGGAAGGTTTTGTAAAGAAATATTTAAATATAAAAATACACACTTGGAATAAAAAAAAAAATGGTTTACCCTCGTGGAAATATTCTCCTTCATGCAGACCTACCGTCATCCAATGGTACAGCAGTCGTCCTTGGAGGTTTTACTGTCCCATGGCAGTAGATTGGGGTTGGGGTAGTGGACACGAAAAACTAATGATACAAAAAATTTCATTTTTTACGTTTTTACACGTACACCTACAGACTGCAGGAGTGATGTAAATAGGATTTTCGTTATTTTTTTTTTTACTACTTCCATTTAAAAATATACTACCCGATCAAATGAACACTAATGAAATAAGGAAATAATCTATTGTATGTGTAATTAGGGTAGGATGCATCTGTTCGAATGTCAGGTGATCGAATTCTGAATGTTGAAAATTAAGTGTTCGAAGTCAGGTGTTCGAATAATACACACAATAAGAAGACACAATATATAAATATTTACTGCATATTGTTCAATTATTAATTGAAGTTTTGAATAACACTAGTGACATGTACAGCTACATATATGTTTATATTGTGTTTAATATAAGCAGTTATATCCGACATTTTCTGGGATTAAAAAGCTTTAACTAATTAATAAACTCAGTTAAAATAAATTATATAAAACATAAAAAAATACACACACACACACACACACACTATGTGTTTGAAAATTTGAAATCTAAATTATTTGAAAATTAACGTTTAAGAATATATAATAGAATTTCGACATGATATATTGAATTGAGTTGTTGAATTTTAAACATTCCACGAAACTAAATAAAAATGTATCTCAAAAAACGATAATTCTTTTAAGATGAATATACTGAAAAGAAAGTAGAACGACTCGGAATGGAAACAAAACAAGTGCCGAATAAACTGAGTAGCGATAATCTATAAATCGCGATCGAATTGGACGTGTGCGTTATTAATCGTCGTCGTCAAATGCGAAACGTTTATTAAGTTTATAAGTTTGTTGTTTTCGAACAAACGATGCGATAAAATACATAAATCAAAATATCCCTCGTGAAGAGAAAATAAATTATACTTAAAAAAATGTCGTTTTCAAATGGTTTCCTGAACCGACAGTTTCCGTGTCGACGTACAACGTCTTGTAGAATTGATTTCTGAATGAGAAGATCTGACCGAAATAGGGTGACGAGCAAACTGATCAATTAATACTTGGGATGTTCAAAATTACAAAAAAAAAAAAAAGGGAGAGAGAGAGAGAGAGACGAGATATGAACCACATTAGCTGAATTCTTAAAAACTCCATTGTTTACAACATTTTTAGTATTTCACGATAACAATATTTAAATCACTTTTAATTTGACTAATGATTTTTAATAAAGTACTCGTTGTCACTGTTTTTCGATTTGAAACCAATATGTTGATTACACGCTAAACCTTTTAATGGACATATCCAAAAAGTGGACGTTTTTTGAGGAAAATTTACCTTTTTAAAAGTAATATATTATTATAATGGTTTGGATAGTGTTAACATATTATTATATTATCCGGAATCCGGAACATTTTTCTTTTTAACCTATCTTATACTATTTTTTTTTCCACATTTGTATTAAAATTAATAATAATTATTATTTTTATATTAATGAGTATTTATAATGAATTACATATTGTGTATACGTATGTAAGCAATTATTAAATTTATATAAATTCAAAATTATTTGATTGAAGACAATATTATTTTTACCATTATGGTCAAAAAAAAGCGCAGAATCGCATGTTTCAGAAAATATCCGTGTTACCGTGTCCGGTATGTAGTGAATTTTGTTACTACGGTTACAACTGTTATCGCTCGAGCGAAAATGCCGTTTAACAATATCACCTCGTCAATCGTACTCATCATACATTACATGCTAACACGTAATTTCACATTATGACATTTCGCGCGTGGCCTGTATTTACCGTATTCGAGGTTATCTTTTTCGCGGCACTGCAATTTATTATTATTCGATCGTGTTTGTTGATTTTGATCGTGTGGTTATCGACGCTGCACAGTTGCACAGTTGGATATTATTTGTCACTAGAATTAGGAACAAATAAAAAATAAATAGTATATTTTATATAATATGTACCTATAGATTGATTTCTACTACATTTATGATTTAATTATTATTTTATTAAACAATATTTTTGTAGGTACGTTTTTTGATTCCATTTTTGTTGATAAATTCAAGAAAAATTTTAATACACACACGCACACACACACATAATATAATATGATGAGAAATGTGAACTTAAAATATCAATATATTACAATAAAATTTAGAAATATTCTCAGGATATATATTGGAAAAATGTCAAATAACAAAACGTATTTTTCAAAAAACATAAACAACTATAATAATTTGGAATAAATATTGGTGAATTTTTTTTAAGCTTGCTTTTGAACGAATAACCGATAACTTCATCAATTATTAATACATATAATAATTTGTATTTAATTTTAATTTTCATATTTATTTCGTCACACAAAATAGGTTGCAGATACGTCCTTCGATATTTTTGTTTTGCTAATTTTAAGAAAAGTTGTTTAATATAATGTGTACAAAAGTAGTATTTAAAATGCGCGCTTGAAATATCAGTGTATATCGAAATATATATCAACAAGAAAAAAAAAGTTCAATATAAAAAAGAAAAAAACAATTTCTCATAGATTTACGCAACTCATTTCCATGAAAAAGAGCTATGTTTTAAATAATTATAGGAATTGTGAGAACTCTTAAATATAGGTGCAACTAGATCTAAATTATGGGGAATACAAAAATTATTAATACTTTTATTGACTACAAACCATCAAATAATTAATTCTCATCAGTCTCAGTCATCCTTGACTCTTGAGAAACACTCCTCTATAAAATATATGTAAATATTAAATACTCCCCAATCATCAGGGGTAAAATAAAGGTAGGGGATGAGGGGAATAGATTCTTCGAAGCCATTTATATTCTAAGTGAAACAAATAATGTTTAATTGGTTTTGCAGTGAAGTAGTCTTTTTGGTTTTGTGTGATAACACTTTTTTCAAGTAATACCAAATTGCAAATAATCTAAAAGTTAGCTACTCAATAAATCAGAATTTTCTTTTTCTAGTTTTTCCTTTAATGAAGTAATTTTTTTTTTATCTTATAAGTTTTTTCAAGGGTAAGGAAAAACTACAAAAAAGTTGAACAAAAAAAGTAAAATTTTCTGTAAATAAAATTATCATAAAATTATTTTCAATAATTAGCTGTAAATATAAAAAAATGGACGTATTTCGCACCACGAATGTTATTCTCTCCTCGAGTCAAATGCTATTGGTGAATGTGTAGAATTTTAAAGACACGGTAAATAATTTCTTCAATAATATAATTCTAAGCAAAGGAAACTAATAATATCAAGAATAATAATATTCGTAATTTTCAACAAACCCACCAAGATTATCTAACCCGAGAGTGCGAGAAAATGTCCGGCTTTCTTTTCTATACATTACTTTACTTCTCTTTACTTTTTTTTTTTGTATCTTATATGATATAAAAGGAAAAAAAATACAATAAAAAAAAAAGTTTGCAATTTTTTTTTCACATTTTCAAAATTTACATGCACCAAAATATTTTTCATATTATTATCTATCTATGTTTGAATTTTCATTATGTTTGGATCAAAAAATGATTGTTTTCGAGTCTTTTTAGAAATTCCAATCATAATTGTAGATATTGTTAAAATTAATTTTGTGATTACTCATTATTTTTGTTTTTAAACCGTTCTGTAGTTCAAAAATAAAATAACTGATACCGAAATAATGAATTTCAACTGTAAAATCAATAGGAAAATGTGATGTAAAAATGAAAATTTATGGCTTGGGTTTTCGGGGTGTAATAATTGAGTTTTAGAGGTTCTCGTCCCTCCCTAGTTATGCTTATGCTTCAATTAGTCCCTAATTATCACTAAACCAATAAAAGCAGTCGCTGATACGGGATGGCTTCAAAATATCATGTAAGTATGAGTATTTTTAGACGTTCGGCAAAATGAGTGATCGGTAAACGTTTTTTTCCTCTCTCAAAATTGTCTAATTGTTTTATTTTGTGTGAGTGTGTGTATATAAGTCCAAGTATATAAGTTTCGATTTTTGTTGTTCAAACTTTCAACCAAGTTCACTCGGTCGATTTTTTTACGAAAATATTATCACACAAAATGATAAGTGGCAAAGTGAACATGCCAGTGAAGATTTTTATCACTTCCATTCTTCTGCCTGGGGAATTCTCTTGAAACACTATGCACGTGTTTGATAAGTGAACTTGATTTTCTCTATTCGGGTTCTAATCTTGATGTAGAATTGTAAAGGAGTAAAAAATACTGTTATTTTGGATGTCGAAATTATTCAATTTTTGATGTGTTGGTTGGAAAATCAATAATAAAAACAAAAATAGGTATGATTAAAACTGATTTAAAAATAATATTATGTTAAGGTATTGGCTATACAAATTTAATGTTATTATTCTTATTGTTCACATTTTTTTTTTCGGTAACTACAAACTGATGATCATTATTGACTTATTTATTCGTACTTATATGATATATTTATTAATATAATTGTATAATATTAAATATAAAAAATTAAATATTTAGTATTAAAAAGTAAATTTTACTCTATTTTTAGTGTATAATATAATTCCGTGCTTTACCATTGCCTTATGGTGGAATTCGACCTGCTATCCCCGTTCATGAGACCAGCTTGGCAAAATCGAAACTCTAGAATTTTGGTTTTTGGAGAATCTAGAGATGGGGAGGGGGTTAGACCCATCTCGTTCTTTTCTCCAGGTGACCGAGTACGCTTATTAATAATTTCTTTTTTATCATTATTTATAATGAGCACCGGTCTAATATGTGAATATTTTTAGTCTAAAATTTAAATCATTTTTAAATATTCACGAATTTGAATTTCGAATTGTAATATTGAAGTTTATCTTAGTAAATTTCCAACAATATAATATCGTGTTCGTACTACAGATTGAATTAATAATAAAAAAAAAGTAATAGTCATAAAAAATGAAAAAAAAAAAATAAATAAATAAAAAAGTTTAATGATATGGGACAAAATAAGAAAAATGAAAAAAAATAAAAAATACGTCGTGATGGAGCACATGGATACGTGCCACTCTGAACTGATGAACGCTTGACCCACATGTGCGTGGTCGGCAGCGATGATCCTGCGGTTGGTTGGTGGGAGGGTGGAGGAGGAGAGGTGGTCAACGTCGTCGCGAGACGTGAAATTAAATTTTCCATTGTGTGGTGCACAACTCCGGTACGTGCTCTAGTAAATAATTCAAATTTGCAAAAAACCTATGCATGCTTTCGTGCGTTCGCGTCCTGCAATATCCGCCGAATGCATCTCGACATGTCTGCGTAATGACAAAAGTCCGGGGCAAAATAATAATATTCTCTCCGCTCTTTCTCTTTTTTTTTTTTGTTTTACAATTTTTTCGTCATAAATTATTATTTTATTTATATTTGTATTTCTTACTGTAGAGAATATACGAATCCGTCTCTCGAACCGACCACCGCGGTGGTCATAAACCACGCGGGAAAACTGTCGTTGTGAATCTAACGGACTAGACAAAATCTCCGACCGTTAAAGTGGTGATTCCCGACCTCGGGTCATGACCAAAATCGGGTTACGAGTGCGAGAGAATTGTCGTGAAGTCTAATATATTGCACTATTTTATACTGTCAACTAGAGAACAGGTGTTTCTCGACCTGGGGGTCGCGACTCCCCTTGAGGGACGCCAACTAACTATCTAAGTTCACCAAAATTTAAATCGATACAAAATAACAGAAAGGAAATAAATCCATCAAAAATCAAATCAAAATAATATTATCATTGTCAAAATTGAAGAACAATAAATTTGATTGAATCATATTGAAATGAAACATTATAACAGACTTGAAAATGAATGCTAATTTTGTTTTAAGATTCAAAATAAGACACACATAGAATACCTAACTCGGCAGGAGCTAATAGAAGCATTAAAAACGTTTACTCCTTTTTCAACTACTTATGTGAAATTACATTTTCTCCTCTGACTATAACCTAAATTGCATTTTCAAATCAACTGGAAATTTCAACAATTCTGGAAGTATGTTTGATAAATTATATTAACCAAGGATTAATAAAATAATTTCAGATCAACAACAACGACCAATTACAAAACCATATTGATTATGATAAATCAAAAGAAAAAAAACATTTTTAATAGGTAGCTAAAATCAAATTACAATATCCATGTTTTATGTTTCTTTAACACCATATTTTACAGTATTAATCACTTAATGGTTATCTATATTATTATGCAAATAAAAGACTATATTAAGAGCCACTGAAAAAAACAATATCTAATTCTGAAGTCCCAATTGTAAAGAGATTAAGAAACACTGGACTAGACAGCACTTTATGCGTTTGATATTTTCATAAACTTTAAATTAAAAAAAGATAATTTCCGACCCATTTTTATCAAATTAAAAAAAAAAAAATTGCCAAATTATGTGAAAATTACTGAGAATTCCGAAAAATTACTTCTTAAAAATCAAGAGGCGAATTGTGATTCAAATAGTTGCTGGTTGAAACTTTTGACAAAGTATTTTTATGAGAAAACGTGTACACATAAAACAAAAATAAAAAAATAAACATAATTTTAAAAACACCAGCTTCTTCGATTTACTCAGAATCTAAAAATATAAATCGTTTTAAATTTGAATTTTAACATATCACATTTATGTAATTTTAATTGATTTAATTACGTATGTTTTGCTTGTAAGTAAATATAGTTTTGAACTTATAGTACTCTTAATATTTTATTTTTATGTGTGAAATCACTATTTGTGGTAGTAAAATAAATTCGAAATATTCATCCACGAATGTGGAATTTATCGAAAATTACTTTTTTTTTTAAATTTATTTCTTCGGCATTTTCGAGATTAGAGTTTTCTCGGACGTAAGTTTTTTTGGTTCGATAAGAAAAACTGTTTACACGAGATTAAAAAAATAAACATCACAGTAAAACTACTAGCTTCTTCGTTCCACTCAGAATTTAAAAAAAAAACTTGTTCTCGACATTTTATTTATGGTGGTAAGGAAGACTGTTCAACATCTATAATAATTGTGGTCAGTTAATATCGCGTTTTCTAGTGGGTGCGTGGGCGTGCATAATGGGATTTATTTTTTGGTTTCTTTATTGTGCACCGAATTTAAATTTCAAAAACCATAATGGTAATGTTTAATATATATGTATATATAAAAAAAAAAAAAACTACGTAAGTGGCTCGTTTATAACAGAACTAAAATATATGCTTTTCCCGGACACTTCTGGTACTGCCCTATCTACAATTATAATGTTCTTGTCACTATGCGTGTACGATCGTTGTACAAGCATGGCAATAATATGTACACACGTAAGTATATATTGACACTACGATCACTCTGTATATGTATACAAATCATTATGCATATCGTTATTGGCATTCTAATCGCTTAGAATCATCTGTCATTTGTCGTTCACACACGAGTCGTGTTCTCATCCGTAAACTGTTTGCTGCCTTTCGATAACAATATTATTATGTTTCCCGCGCGCAGCAATACAACTTCTATTATTATTATTATTAGAAACCGGATTTATATGCGGTTAAAACGCCGAAAATAAGATGTTTTTATGCTTTATAACTTCATCAAAATTGTAGATTTTGATACTCTAGATTGTACTTTAAAGAAGTCATTTTTTTGAATTTCTCAATTCTGCATTTTTTTTTTTTTTGAAAAAACTACCCGACATTTGACAAAAACGACTCGGAAAACCATAATTTTTTAAACCGAACTATATGAAAATTTAAAATTAGATAGAAAATCATATAAGAAAGATTTTGGCGCAAGAAAATTTTGAAAATGCAAAAAAAAAATTTTCGACATTTTTCTAACATTTCTTTTTCTCATTTCTTTTTTATATTATTAACTTCCCTCGTTCAGAATCGTTTTATTGAAGAAATGATTTATCATTTCTTTAAAATTCAATACACCCGTCAAGAGAATCTCACCCGTCGTGCGAAGAACACCCATCGTGCGAAGTATGTCCGGCTTTTTTTTATATGCAAAAATATTCTTT
The DNA here is from genome assembly GCA_025469315.1 of Stegophylla sp. TES_Ste_2020. Lineage (NCBI taxonomy): Eukaryota > Metazoa > Arthropoda > Insecta > Hemiptera > Aphididae > Stegophylla > Stegophylla sp. TES_Ste_2020. The sequence continues at coordinate 29,890 of JAIPRM010001526.1, forward strand.
TTTGGAAATATAAGATTTTTCATAAAAGTGTATTATATACTTAAAAAACAAATAAAAGTAACAATTTATACAACTTATAAGTCGATAGTTTTTTACTGCAAATTCTTAAACAACATAACTTAATAGTATATAAAGTACTATAAAGGATATGAAAAAAAAAAAACACAATTATATACATGTTATGCAATAAAAGTAATACTCATTATTATGAGGTGAAAATAATAATAGCATGTTAAAAAAAAAACTTAATATATTTTTACATTTTTTCCTTGTATTGTTACACTAATATTGTACGAGCATTTTCGTTTTAATATTTTATTGATAATAGTAATATTAATATATTGCGTTTAAGTTGTACGATAAACTTCAACTGACATAATACGGGGGGACAAGCAGAGACGTATTTAGGGGGGCCAGAGGGGGCTTAGGCCCCGGACGGTAAAATTTTAAGGGCGGTTAATTTTGGAGAGTATTTTGATATAATAAGAAAAGTTAATTGACTGATAAAAAAAAATAAAAATTATATTGATAAAATTATTATTCTGGTAATCATTTGTATTTTAAATTCTGAACGAAGTGAAGAAGCTTATGTTTTTACAATGATGTTTATTTTTTTCTTTCTCTTCCTTGAAACACTTTTTCGTATAGAAATACTTGTCCAAAAGTTTCGATCAGTATCTCTATAGAACCGGAATCGTACCCAGATTGTACTTTAAACAGGTCATTTTTCTAATTTCTCAATACTTTTTCCAGAAACAGGGAAAAACTGTGAAAAGGGGGCTTTTTTTTTTTTTTTTTTTTTTGACCTGGGGCGTAAAATTCCTAAATACGTCTCTGGGGACAGGGGAGTAAAAATGCAGAGAAATCACAATTATTTTTGCATTTTTTTAAAAGCCATCACATTTTTAGTGGAATGTTCAAATAAACTTCAATATATTCCTTATACGTATCATTTCATGCGAAATATTCTCTAACCTCAAAACATGCTTTTTTATGCGCTAAAAACTTTAGTATATGAGTTCATAGGATAATGAATGAATCGTCGAGAAAGCTCATCCAATCTAAAATGCATACTCTCAGTAAAAATATGTAAAAACATCAAAATCCAGTATCTAATTATTATTATTGAATGATTTATTCGACCGTTTGTATGGTTATTTACCGATGATGTTAATAATTATATCAAATACGACGACAAATCGAGATAATGATATCGATTATTTTATTCGCAACCAGTGGCACACCCAAAGGAGGGGCTTTCAGGGCCATAGCCTCCTCCAAAAATATTTTTCTATGTCAGTTTATACATTGTTAAGAATATTATTTTATCATAAATATGTTACAATGATGCAATTTTTTGTTTAATATTTTGCTAGAAATAATTTGTTAGAAAAAAATAAAATAAAGATTTATGTAAAAAACAAAAAGTATACTTTACAGATGTATTTGTATATGATAAGGTTTGTAGCCAACTCTGACGACTATTTCATTAAAAATTAAATTAAGATTTGAATATATTGACGTACTTCACACCTGGGAGTATTCTTCGCTCCTCGGGTGGGATCCTCTTGTAGGTATGTTGAATTTTAAAGAAACGATAAATAATTTCTTCAATAAAACGATTCTGATTAGAGATTAAGTACTTATAAGGCAATTTTACTTAAAAATTAAAAAGTTTATAAATATTACAAAAACAAAATTATCTTTATTCGGCCAGTTTTATATTTCACTGAAAAAAGTGAAAAAAAAAATATTTAGATGAGAATTCTGTTCGAAAAAAAATCCAAAATAATTCTCTTATTATTGTCTATCTATATTCAAATGTTTATAAAGTTTGAATTAAAAGAAGATAGTTTCCGAATCTTTTTTATAAAATGTTGGATGTTTTTTCCGAATTTTAAGAAAACTCTCGAAATTTTCGAAAAATTAACTCTCTAAAGTACTGTCTAGAAGAAAATCGTGATTCAAAAATTTACTGGTCGAAAATTTTGGACAATTTTATCTATACGAAAACGTGCATACATCATTGTAAAAACACTAGCTTCTTCGCTCCACCCGGAAACTGAAATTATTACTATTGATGTATTGTAACTTAAAATATTTTTTTGGATTGTACTTGCAGTAGGAATGTGGTGCTTGTTGTAATAATAAATAAAATCGTTAAAATCTAATGATAATTGTGTATTTGAGTGTGAAGTAAATAATAAAATACGTAAGCCCCTCCCAAAAAAAAACCTGAGTGCGCGCCTGTTCACGATAAAGTTTATCGAAGATCTCCACAATATCATGACAATAATTACATATCACTCAAACTAAAGCAGTATAGATTATAATTGAACAGCTGAAAAATCGAATTTTCGGGAAATTAAAAAAAATCTGTATATTTTCTTCATTTTTACTTGAATCGAAAACTTGTGTACACAATATACGTAACTTAGTACCTAAGCTTTAACCTCCAAAAATATAAGATATTAATAACCAATAGCTTTTAGAAAAAAAAAAAAACATTTATGGCTATATCCATTTATTATACTCATTTTTGAAATATTAACCTTTTTCTAATGAGACGTTGTTTAATTATAACAGCCACAGCCGGAGCTAAAATTTTTTTCTGTGTACTTACACATAATACAGTCTTTTTAAAATATGATTTTTTATAAATAGACGAACATTTTGGTGCAAAATATTTTAATATTTTTCACTGTATATTTATTATACGCATTGTATATTTTATATGAATTGAATCCAAGTCCTGAAACACCTAGTAATAGGTAACGAAATTTTTCACAACATGTGGTTTAACCCAAGAATATCTTAATAAATAATTTTCAAAAACTGATCAAATGGCTAACCCTAGGAAACCATCCGTTCTAATAATCGGCGATAAACAGCCAATAGATTTTTTACCGAAGTTTTTGATTCCGACTACTGCACTATAGCTCGGATTATTGGAAATAGTACTATGTTTCTGTAAATCGCCGTCGGCACGTTAAGGTGCATATATACACGCGTATTATACCAAAGTGTACGACCATAGGCGGTCGGTGCGACCAAACACTAATTATTTTACTCGTACAGATTACAATAATTACTATGGAGCAGCATCAGCAGCAGCTGCACACCCGTGTTGTACAACACAATATACGGATCTCATGCGAGTGGCCATGGTGGGCTTTTTGCGGTCGTTAACCGCTAAAAGGCTCGTAAATTATATCGAAACATACCATCACACTCACACACACACACAAACTAGAGGATAGAACGGGCCATTTTTAATGGTCCACACCAGTCCAAAATTGAAATAAAAAAAAAATTACAGACCCGTTTTTTTTTTTTTAAACTCAACTTGATCAAATTTTTATTTATTTAGACCAGGCGTGCCCAAACTTTTTCAAGTTGCGGGCCACAATTCGAAATTTATATTTATACCGCGGACCAAATATACAACACGTTTTTTTTTATTTCACTTTGATAAAATGTACAATAAACATATTATCTTTGTTCACTTATCGAATAGATTATTGCTCTAATCGTGTGTATTGAAGAAATGAATATTTCCATGCTAGTCGCTAGTTTGTTTTTGTCATTAGAAACTATGGGTTTAACTACACACTTGAAAAAATAAATGATAAAATTTTTATTTTTTATTTAATATTCTAAAATCCAATGAATTTTTAGATTCCGAACGAAGTAAAGAAGCTAGTGTTTTTACAATGATGTTTATTTTTTTTTCTGCGAACATTTTTTCCTATGGATCTTATATTGAATATATAAGATCAATATATCTTATATATGAATCTTTTATTTTTATTTATATGCCTTTACAAATTTTTAATTTTTATAAAATGAACACTGGCCGGTCGGAATTCTTTCGCGGGCCGCGGGTTGGGCACACCTGATTTAGACTGTATTAAAAATTATTTGCAAAATTTCAATAAATAATTGATTTCCGAACAACCAGAGAGTACAGAGTTCTATATTAATCGGGTTACTAGATATCGCAGCATACAGGACCATGCATAACCACGAGTTGTACCAAAAGCTTTTCTATATCATATAAATTGAGTAATATATTTAATATTATTCATTTAAATACATTTTTTTGCTAAGAGATTTTTCAGTTATCCATATTTTTTTTTAATTTCGCATTTATAGAGGCTATATGTACGTTTAAAACGGTTTAAAGTTTTGTAAAACACAGCGTTAAGTTTTGATAGACACACCACAAAAATAATAATAATAATAATAATAATAATAATAATAATAAAAATATAAATCTGACAAGCAATGTAGAAAACAAGAATACATTTTTTTTTTTTGTTAGAAAGGAGGAGTTAAAAATTAATCTTGGCTTCAAGAGATGATTTTGCCAAGCATGGTACTGGTAATACTTGAAAATTTGGCGTTTACGAGGAACTGAGTGATAAGAGTTGTCAAGAAAAAGAGTGAGTCTCGAATTATATTAGTGATACCTATTAAAATCATTCGACTTTACTTTCTAAGTTTTTAATACAGCATGTTGGATGGTTGTATAAATTCAAAAAAGATTTATATTGATACATTTCAGAGCTTCTTGTAAATAAATAAAAAAAAAAAAGCGAAATTGTAAGCATTTAGTGGCATAGTTTAGTCAAATTATTTAATGGTATGACACTTTTTTCCTTTCACTAAAAAAAAAGAAAGAAAATGTTTCACTAAGTCAATATACGCCGTAAAACGTAATTACTTACATTTGCAAAATAATTACAATTATTATAATTATATGTACATCAATATAAAATATTTGATATTAACTGATTGGTGAAAGTGGAACAGATTTCTGCAAAATATATGTATACAGTATAGGTTATAAATCATAGAGAAAAGTTAACATTTTATTTTTATTTATCGATTACAATAACAGAAATATTAGGCGAAAATAAGAAATCAAATAAATGACAATTTCAATGGTCCCAAAATTTAAATTTATGCATATTCAAACAAATATAACTATGTAAAACAAAAAACCTGTTAAAAATCAAAATTTTCGTCGAACCATCGTAATTCCGTTTTAAAAAATGACACTGTAGTCTGTAATTTTATTATTCCAATTAAATAAAAGGAATTTGATAAAAATATATTTCTCGATGTTTTCTAATGATATGTTATGTATATAATACTATTTTACAAATTAAGTGTGCACGTAAGTATAAAATTAAGTAACTTACAAATATTATAGAGTAATATTGTAATATAAGTATAAATTAAAATATTATAATATGTTTTTGTATATACGACATAAAGGATATATTTTAAAAACATAATGTATTCTATAAAAAATGTTAAAAACTTTTTAATTCAAACCATCAATTAATTAGCTTTAATAAACATTTTGATTGTTTTTCACGCTCATGTGGTTAATTAATTTAATTTAAAAAAAGTCTAAGTTCATTAGTGCTATATCATATAATCGCTAAATTTTTTCTTAAATAATATAGATGAAAAAATGATTTGAAACTCATCAAAAAGAGCTTGTTGTAATGATAAAAACAGGGAATCAAAAAAATTCAAAATTAAATATTGACGTTTTTTTTCCAATTATAATAATAAATAATTTTAGATTAATTTGTCTTCGGCCAAACAAACATATCTCAGAAACCGATGAACGAATATTGTTAATAATCAAATAGGGAACATAATGCCGTATAAAAATGCAGTGATGTAATGATCAGTTTCAGAACTTCATCTTACTACATTACTAATTATTACAGTTATTTTACTTCAGTACTTTTAATAATGTTGTATAATATATAAATAATATATTATTATTTTTCTATTAAAAATTGAATTAAATTATTTAAAAAAAATAATCTCCAAAAATTAAAAATCTAGGGAGTTACATATCGATGACTACACTTGGCAAGCATTTTATAAACATTCTAAAAGGATTATCTTCAAAGTGTCCTTCAAAAATTTACTTATTTCGAAAAAAAAAAAAAAACAAAAATTAAGTTCATCTCGTTAAAATATACTTAGATTTGTGTGTTAAAATTTATATGAACAACCAAAAATTTACTCAATAAACAGTGTTGAATAATAGGTAAGTCCTTGTGAGTCATCCTGTATACTGCTTTATCATTAGACAATGAAAAAATATTCCAGTCACTCGGTTACTGGTTTATTACAATAGCCGAGTTATACTTAAGATTTGATTTACATATTGCTGTATCGATAAAACATACTGCATATTATCACGCTATTGTATTTTCATGTCATAACGACTGCTTAACTGACTACAAAAATAACTACACACGAATTTTCTACTACTTTTTTTTTCATTTTGATACTACTTAATGTGTATGTGTGTGTATGTGCGATAACACAGTGTTTCTCAACCTGGAGGTCGCGACCCCCTTGGTAGTCGCTAACTAATTATTTAGGGTCGCTAAAATTAAATGAATACAGAATAAATCCATCGTAAAATCAGATGAAAATATACTCATTGTATCATATATCGTACCATATATTATTGTCAAATGAAAAACAATTGATTGAATCAACTTCAGAATAAATATTACAAAAGATTTATAAAAACATCAAAACTATACGTCAATTTTGGTTAAACATTTTATTGAGTATCCTAACTCGGCTGAAGTTTAGATACAATAAAAACCTTTTATCCATTTTCAACTAATTATTTAAGTGAAATAACAGTTTCTCCTCTGACTAGCATACAAATTAAATTGGAAAACAAACAGGAAACTTCTTTAACAATTTCTATTGAACTAATGATAGACAAAATTATTTCAGTTCAACAATAAGTTTATCAACAGTTTATCTAAAGACGACTATGATAATATATTATAGTTATAATAAAGTTTTCTACAGTTAATAAATTGCAAAATGTATGCTTTATGTTTATGTAATCTATACTTTAGTGTTAGATATATATATATATTTAGAGGTCGCTAAAAATCGGATACCTAATTTGAGGGTCGGCGCTGTAAAAAGGTTGAGAAACACTGCGATAACACACACATAAATAGGCCCACGGTAGAACACGAAATAAATATGATTTTACACGATCCCACTCGTGAAATTTTATGACATTTTTTTTTTTTATATTGATATTATGCTATTGGTTTTAGGAGTAGTATTTTAGATTCTGAACGAAGTGAAGAAGCTAGTGTTTTTACAATGATGTTTATTTTTTTTTTATTATTTTTTTTTGCTGTGTACAACTTTTCGTATAGAAATACTTGTCCAAAAGTTTCGATCAATAACTTTTTGAAACACGATTCGCCTCTAGATTGTATTTTTTAAATTTCTCAATTCTTCAATGTTTTTTTTTGGAAAAAACTACCCAAAATTTGACAAAAACGACTCAAAAACCATAATTTTTTGATCAGAATTTTATGAAA
>JAIPRM010001527.1:0-37285 GCA_025469315.1 Stegophylla sp. TES_Ste_2020
GAAGAATTGAGAAATTCAAAAAATGACCTCTCTAAAGTACAATCTAGAGGCGAATCGGGTTTCAAAAAGTTATTGATCGAAACTTTTGGATAAGTATTTCTATACGAAAAGTTGTACACAGAAAAAATAAATAAACATCATTGTAGAAACACTAACTTCTTCACTTCATTCAGAATCTAAAAAAATTAAATGTCTGGGAAACATAATTCATTGGTCATTTATTGGTTGGAAATTAAAAAGCAGGTAGGTAATTTTAATATTAAATTAGAAGTTATGGTAACTTATTGGTCAAAAACTTAAATAGTGCGTATAACACAAAATGTAAATAGTAAATTTAGATTCTGAGTGGAGCAAAGAAGTTAGTGTTTTTACAATGACGTTTATTTTTTCTTATTATTTTTTATGTGCACACGTTTTTGTATAGAAATACTTGTCTAAAAGTAACCAGCAACTTTTTGAATCACAATTTGCTTCTACGTGATACTTTTGAAATGTTATTTTTCGAAATTCTCCAAATGTGGGAAAAAAAACTCGGAAACTATTTTTCTCTTATCCAAACTTTAGGAAAATTTTAATGTAGATAGACGATAATATAAGAAATATTTTGGCACAAGGAAATTTTTAAAACCCTTTTTTTTTCTCATTAAAATATTTTTTTTTTACGTTTCTCAGTTAATAGTGAAATGTAAAACTGTCAGAATAAAAAATATTTTCTTTTAATTATCATAACAAACTTTCTTTGGGTCAGATACTTTTGCAGGTTTAGTAGAATTTTAAGGAAACGATAAATAATTAATTCTTCAATAAGACAATTTTGAACGAAAGAAGTTAATAATATAAAGAACAATAATTATAGTCGTCATTTTCAACACACTCACCAAGAGTATCTGACCCAGAAAACGAAGAATATCCATGGTGCGAAGTATGTCCTGCTTTTTTGTCTATACTTTTCTTTGCTTTACTTTACTTTACTTTTTTTAATATGAAAGGTAGAGAGAAAAAAAATATTGATGCTACATAATTAATAGATATCAGAATATTTCAAAAAAACATTGTAAGCTTATGTAGATGATAAAGATTTAGAAAAATGTTTAATAATGCTTATATCCCATATCTAAAACTTGGAATAAATTGCGATTAATTTTAAAAAATGACCATAAAGATAACTTGTAACACAGCAGTACATTTTATACTACCAGTCATAAACATGAAAAAGAGTGAAAGAAAGTTGATTAGTAAAATATAATAGAGATTTTTAAAAATTTTAAATAATTGTCCATGATTTTATTTCGTTATTTTAGTTTTTACTTATTAATATTATTGGTAGTAACTAGCAAGTACGAAGTCGGAATTTATTTATGATCATGTTATGATAATTTATGGTATATTTTATAATAGTGACTTGTTGACATCAAATTTGTGATATGTCTTTATTTTTCGGGGTAGGTAATAACGATTATACTCGTTATGACTGCTAGTGATCCGATAAGTAAGCAATCGGCGCAATCTATTCATCACTACTGGGTGGCTGCTTTCCTCAAGCTTTTCATGTACGAGGGTAAAATGTATTGTAATTGCTTCTAAATATTATATAAGTTATATTGTAAAATCGGTTTCCCGAGACTAACGGTAACAAAAAAAAAAGCGAAACTTTGCGCCGTCCTCCACAAATCGTCGCAGCCGCCTATATTTCGTCTCGATTTGGACGGCGGTGTGTTAATTTAGCGGCGAGAGATTGCCAACAAAACATTCGTTTGAATTTAATTATGAGTAATTTCCGGAAATTTTTTAAAAACCTAGTAGTCTGTAGGTGTGGGGGGGGGATGTGCGCGGCAACGTGTACGCCAAGCGGTAGCGGCAACCGCGCCGCCCCGTCGGCCCGTGCGGTCCAACAAAGAAACGAGGCGAAGTTGACGAGCGGGTCACGAGGTGGCAATATACCAACATAGATAAATAAATATACGCTGTTGTCGCCTCTTCCCGCTATCTAACTCCTCGTGGAGCGTGCGTTGTGTAAGTTTGTACGTGTATTTGAGTGCGTTTTTTTTTTTTTTTTTACACATGACAGTAAAAGTGTTTATGTGTGTGTGCACTAAATGCGACGACGACTCGCTGCGACTACCATCGGTCCCCTCCATCGACACGACCACCACCACCACCTCCACCACCAATGACCGCACGTCAATCCGTTCGTCGTCGGTAGTCCCATGGTCTTGCGCCTCGCCAGCTGATCGACATCGCGCGCGCATGTTGATAATAATTTTTCCTTTTATTTTTGTTATTTGTTTTCGTTGTTCTTTATTGGCTGTGCGTTTATATTATTATTATTATTGTTGTTGTTTTATACTCTCTTTACACATGTATTTCTTTCGTTCAAACTCGCGTCCGTACCGCATGCTGCTGCCGCCGTCGCCGCTGCATCTATCGTGATCGTGTCATATCGCACGCGATATTGTTCGCGGTTGTTAATCTCGCACATGTGTCGTCGCGGCGAAAACACGACGACGTCCCGTGTGCCGTTTGACGCGCGTGTCGTAAGTTCACGCGACCAATGCGATATCTTGGCTCTCCTTCTCCGGGTACCTGACTGTACCACCGGCAGTCGTGACTTCCGACCCGCCAATTGTTGCGGTCAATCACTGTCGCGTTAGAGTGCATTACCCGATTACGGTCGACGATCGTTTTGTTTTTCGTAATCAATTTAATTAGTTCGCGTAATCCGAAATCTTCCCTCTCCACGCGGCCATCGTCGTCGTCCCTTTCCGCGCAATCACGGACGTCGCGTTCATTAGAGGACACCGTCTTCGTCCACGAGCAACGGCTCAGTAGTACATCGTTTGTACGCGCGTGTTACCAAGTGAAATATGAACAAATGTGAAAATGTGGTGTTTAGTGAGTCAACCGAATGCTGTTGTTATAGAAGTCAGGCTCGACCATAAGGCGAAAGGTCTAGAATGCCTGGAAAAGGTAAATTAATATTATAACATACTTATAGCATAGTTTATTTTCTCATACTTATCAATGCATTCAAATTACAATGATGCACTGTGATGTGTGAATGTCCTTTAAAAAAAAAATTTGACTACCTACCTATGGATTTTTATTTTAGAGATAAATTTTTTATAAATAGGTACTTATAGGTATGTCTCGGCGGTACCTAGGTAGTTAATAGTAGGTAATTTGAACACTTGCTGTAAATAAATCTTGATGTTACAGAGTTTACTGCCTAGGATTTTGATTTTTAACTCTGTTATCTACCTACCTCTTTTTATTCCTTTTTTTCAATTTTATTCTATGTATACCTACCTAAGTTTTAGGTAGGTAGGTATAAAATATAGATACCTATTTATAAATAGGTAAGTCGAGAAATAGATCTGTAGAAACGTTTATAGTTGTAACTAATAGTTTGTCTTTTTAAATCTATTTTCCTTAGGTATGTATCTACCTATTTAAGTAATTTGTTTCTTAATTAGGTACACTATTTATGTAGGTATCTACACAGTTACCCGTATTTGTAAAAATTAGGTAAGAGTAAACATTTTTTGATAGCTATTCAGCTAGTTTGCTGTGTACATTTTAGATTCTGAGCGAAAGGAAGAAGCTATTGTTTTTATAATGATGTTAATTTTTTATTTTTAAACACTTTTTCAAATAGAAATACTTCTCTAAAAGTCTCAACCAGCAACTTATTGAAACTCGATTTGCTTCTGTAATACTTAAGAGAGGTCATTTTTCAAAATTCTCAAAATCTGGAAAAAACTAGATAGGTACCTACCCAATATTTGACAAAAAACAAAATTTGACTCAAAAACTACTTTTTTTTAATCCAAACTGATTATGAAAAATATTTTGATAAAAAAATTTTGAGGAAAATTTAAATATGAAAAAAAAAATATTGGATATTTTCTAACACTTTTGCTCATTAGGTAATTTTTTTTATTTTTTTTTTATTTATTAAATAGTAAAAAGTAAAGTAAAATATGGACAAGAAAGTCGGACATAGTATCTGACACAAATATTTGCTCTTCGGATCAGATGCTCTTGGTGGGTTTATTGAAAATGATGACTTATTGTTCTTTATATTATTAACACTTCGCTCAGCATCATATTATTTAAGGAATGATTTAGGTACCTATTATGTCTTTAAAAATACAACACAACCATCAAAAATACCTGTCCCGAGGAGTGAAGAATACCCATAGTGCGAAATATATACGGCTTTCTTGTCTATACTTTACTCTTCTTATCTTTGCTGTACTTTACTTTTTTTTATTTAAATAGGTTTATAATAGGTACCTATGCTGTTTAATATTTATCTATTGATATAAATTAAAATGTATACATAGGTGTCAATTAATATTATATACTGATATAGTGATATGTCCCTATTGGCCATTTGTACACTTAGATAGGTAACTGTTACTCATTATGGAATCTAGAATCTAGAAATAAAGCTGAATTATAAAAAAGAAGTGAAAAACAATTTTCTGGTTACATTTTTAATTATTATATAAATAATATGTAGGTATTACTAATTATTATAACTACCAATAGGTATACCTGGGTATACCTATGTTATTTTTATTGGAAATCATTTAAAACTATAGGAACTGTCATCTACATTATATTATAGATTACATTTGAGGCTATTAAGATTTTAAGAACATTCCCAGAAATTTAATTAACTATAAGCCCTATTTCAAACATCTGTATACCTATTTGTATATTATTATGAAAAAATACAAATAAAACTTGGACAACAACAAAGTGGTACCTACCTACAGCACAATAAAAAAAGTCAAAATATTTAAAAATTAATAAACATGAAATAGGTAGGTACATACAAGTGAGAACATTGAAATTAATAAATTTTAAGTATAAAATTAGCACATTTTTTAACATTAAATTTATACCTTGGTTTACACCTATTCAATTTTATTTTATTTAATAATTTTTAGTATTAGTGCCTATAATTAGGTATTTTGGTTTGTATACTATATATATATTTTTTTTATTTGGTTATTATTTATAATTTTATTTCTATTCATTTTTTTCCCTAAACCTATGTATTTGGTAGGTCATATTTATCACCATTTCATTTGATCTTAAGGAAAATTAATAATCAATATGTTAAATATACCTACATAACTAAATAAAATTCGTGATTTATAACTATAGAACCTCTCTTACCTAAGGATTCTTAGATTATATGAAAATTCTTTTGAGTAGGTAGCTTCCTACTTGATAACTCCTAGAAAAAAAAATCTTTCTACAATTTATATTTTATCTATTCAGTTTTACAATTTCATCAAGTACCTAGGTAAATAATGAAAAGACATGAATGATAAGATTTTCAAGATTAAATTTAAAATTAGGTACTTTCCTTATTTTCTAATTTATTCATAAAGTAAAATTTTCAACATTAAATATTGTTATAATTTCTGTTCATTAGGTATGCGAATGTTTGGGCATCAACAAAGAATGTGATTACTTTGGGTTACAATACAAAACTGTCAAAGGAAAAGATGTCTGGTTGAATTTAAGAAATTTAATTGAACATCAAGTGGCTGGAGTTCATCCATACCGTTTTGCACTCAGAGTCAAATTTTGGGTACCACCTCATTTATTATTACAAGAATCTACTCGGTAAGATTTAAAATTTATTATTTTGTAATAATTTGTAGACAATAATATACCTTCTACAATTTAATAATTAATTAAAATATGTAGTGAAATGTGATTAACATCAATAATGGAAATAATTATGAAATAGGTTAGGTTAGGTTAGGTTAACCTAACCTAACCTAACCTACTACTAGGAAAATTTTGATTTTATATTTTGACATAATTTTGGGGGGGTGCTACGGCAATGTGGGCATCTTCTTATATATGCCACTGGTGGGTGTGTTGAAAATGACAACTATTATTGTTCTATTTAATTATAATTTCATACTTTTAAATATGTATGAAAAAAATCATCACAGTCAAAGAGATAGAGGTCAAATTGATTGTAGATATGACAATTGATAACAATGATAACCCGTTAAGAAAGGATAGTATTCTGAGAAAATATAGCATTTTCTATCTGTACAAGGCGACATGATAACCTAAAGTCAGTAGCCATATTTTAAGGTATGAAATTAAATATTTATATACCTATCTAATTATAATACAGGTACCTACCATATTACCTTTATAAATTTAAATATTTATTATGTTCATAATAATTTCTAATAAATAATTTTTAGAACGCATTTCACTTATTAATATTGATTATTAATTAACTTTCCTAAATATTCTGTTGAAATTGTAATTGCAGTGTTTCATTAGTAACTCAGTTACTCAGTATTAATTTAGAAAAATGAACTTGTATAAGTACCTTAGTACCTATATGTGTATCAATAAATTGGAATTATTTTTTTTGAAATCATGTTTGTGTTCTAGTAAAATCCACATACAATGTAAACATAGCCAATAATGATCATTGTGCAAATTATCTATGCATATAATATTTTATTTAATGACTACTGTTCAGTATAATGTATTATGTTCTATATAACATACTTTATGGTACATATTTATTTATTTATTTGAACTAAAATAAATTTTCAATTGGTTTAACAGTTGTAGCCTAATACATAACTCTTAAAATATTTTAAAAGGTTATCCACAATTTGCTGGGTCAATCTATTTAGTGCACAAAGTAGCTAAATTACGTAAAATTATATTGTAGCGTTGAGTTTACATTAGGATCTAGTTAATATTCATGCATAATCAAATTTAACATTTAAAATATTTTTAAAGGCATTTAAAACCTATTAAAAAAAATAATTTTTGTTACAAAAGTTGTGGAAGTTTTTGACAATATTTTACAAAATATCCAAAATAACCTCATAAGTATCCTCAAAAATATTCTTTTTATATTGAATGTTTAATTTCTAATCAAAACCTAAATTTTAACATTGTATTTAATATCATTTTGCTATTTAGCTTGTAAGTAGGGCTCAAACTTGATAAAACACATTTCAATTGACATGAAATGTAATATAAAGTGGGATATTAAGAAATTATAACTGCTTATTAATAAATCATCTTATCCAGCAATTAAATTGTTTTGCTATTGTAACTTATATTCAAAAAAACATTGAATCATATTCAGTCTTTGGCTTTGCTTTCATCAATAATATTTGTATTTGTACATATGGGTACATATTCTTTTTTTTCCTCTAAGAACGACAACATAGTTACATAATAACTTATATGCATGACTTAATGTTTCTGTTCTTCAAGCAGAAAATGCTCATGAACTTTTTAAATTTATTAGGATTTTATAGTTGTTTCTTGTATGTCTATGTCTCATACATTTTTTTTTAATTGTTTACCATTCAGTTGTCCAACAAAATAACAAAAACATATTTTTTTTTTTTTCAATTTGAAATTTAGTTTTGTGAATAATCTAATGTCAATAATTATATTTTTTTTTATCCATACTAAAGTCATATTAAAACCATATTAAATGGCTAATAGTAGTAAATTAGAAACAACAATGGAAAAGAGAAAGTATCTCAGACAAAAGATTTAATATGTATAATAAACATACATATTAAATAGTCCATCGTATACTATGTAGTATACTCTAAACTCAGGGTCACCAAAAATAAAGTAATATTAGTGAAATTTATATTCCTTGTCCTTGTGCTTTGAAAAGCCCCTATATTTTGTTATTAATCTATACAATTGTTCCCTAAATTGCGTAATTTGGGTTTAGTGCTACTCACAAAGTCTCAAATATTTGTTTGTTGTCTTTAATCCTATATTTATTGTTTATTAACCTTGTAAAACTCATTGCTTTCCGTTTTTTCTCCAGTTAGTATTTCCATGTTAGATAGCATGTTCAAACGTGATTAATTTAGATTTATTTCCTTGATATTAATATCTCGTATAAACATTTAAAATACTATGCATGTATTATCGTATTCACTAAGATTAGCGTTATGGCCTTGCACTCTTATAAATTATAAATGATAATATGTGAATTGTAAATTGATGATTTGTAATATGCTGGAATGTCTTAAGTAGATAAATTTTGTGTTTTTACAATGATGTTTATTTCTATTTTTTTTTATGTCTTATTATTTTCATATAGAAATTGTATATAATATAGTCAAGGAACTTTTTGAAATAATTTGCCTTAATTAGGTACTTTTTGAGGTAATATTTAAAAAATTGTCAATAGTTTTTCTCAAATTTGGGAAAAATTACTCAAAATTTGACAAAAACGCCTTTAAAACTTCTTTTTTTCAATTCAAACTTTATGAATATTTAAATATAAATAGAAAATAATATAGAAAATATTTTGGTGAAAAAAATATTAGTATTTTTTTTTTTTTTTTGTTCTCGGTTAAAATTGGGATATAAAATTTGCTTACTACTAAATAATAAAATATTTCTTTTTTTTCTTGTATGTGTGTAATATTGACTCAGTTATTTGTTTTTATAGCACCATATTTATTTTCAAATTGTATTATAAATTTGTATGAGTTGTAATTATTAAGTAGTGTTTTAAATCAATACAATTAAAAATTATCTACTTATATAAAACGTTTTTTACATTATTATGCCATTATGGTGGGTTGGGTGTGATGAAACATTTTTTATTATTCTCTAGCTATAACACACAAAGATATGCACATTTCAACCTTTATGATGTAATCTTAAAAAATGTTTACCTTCTTATCAACTAAAATTATTTTCTTGTAAATTAATTATTTATTTACGTATCTATGTATTTATTTATTCCATTGTACTGTCAATTGTCCATTGTACTGTAGAGTTGTACATAAATAATATATTGGTTGATGTTCGCTCTTTCTACTATCAATATAAGTTGAACAGCCTCTTAATAAAAAACCTATAATATATAATATATTTTATATTAAGTAATATAATATATTATCTTTTTTTTTATATAAGTATACACAATACTAGAGAGCCTATATAGGCTCTCTACAATAGGCGTATCTAGGTGAGGGCTTAGAGGGGCTAAGACCTCTCAAAACCACTCATGACTCGCAGATTTTTTGAAAATTGATTAAGGTTAATGTATTTTGTGGAGGCTAAATCAATAAATAAACATTTTAGCCCCCCCCCCCTAAATATTTTGTCCTAATTACGCTAATGCTCTCTACACACTTTCATATACTCAAAGATATTAAATAGTAAATAACTAACATTGGCTCTTATCTTGAGTACGTTATAAGAAAATTTTTACCTCGTATGTTTCTATGAATGTTATTTTATTACTATTTACATATCTACTGTTTATTAATATTTATTTTATTGTTATTTATTACAATTTATCATGGTTATAGATATCAACCTTGCTATTTATTTTTGAATGTCTAAAGGTGCGTTTTTTTATTTACATTCAAAATTAGATAAAAGTGGCTCTTAAGATTTCATATATTTCAATTAATGTTCTAGAAACCACTTCAAACATTTTCAAGTCACAAATTAACACACATTGTTTTTCAAATTATCTATTCACATACTCTCAACGTGATTAATGGTTATAATTCCATCATAGAATAAAGACGGATTATATTGATCATATTCAGATTTCAGAATTTGTCAATTTTTAGGGAAAACAATTTAATGTAACATGTACACTTGTCTTCAAGTAATAATCACACTGTATACAAATGATCACTGCTTTTTGTCTCAAACATTTATTGTTGTTATTAAGCATACTTATTCTATGATATTCATAACTAAGTAATTTTAACCAAAGTTATAAATTTGTTCTAATTTTTTTTATTCCATTACTTAATTATTCCAAAAAACAATTGTGACAGTTGTCCATTATATTATTATCCAAATAACACTTGTTCCAATTACTAATTAATGTTAAGCAACTAACTGACCAATCTGTAATCCGGATTATAGATTTTTAATATGGATTGGGATTCAATCCACTTTATCAGGATTCCGGATTCAGTCCGTCAATCCGGATTTCAGATTTAATCCGTCTATCCAGATTTTGGATTCAATTATCAAATCAATTTATTTTAATTTTAGTCCAGTATCTCAGTGTTAAAAGTTGGAATTTTAATGTAATTGTTTACTTTTACTCAAATTTATACTTTACACTAATAAAACAGGACGTACTTTGCATTTGAGGGTGTTTTTCCCTCTTCGAATGGGATAACTCTTGGTGAATGTAATACATTTTAAAGAAACGAAAAATCATTTCTTCCATAAAATGATTCTGTGCAGAGCTTCAATTTACATACAATAATAATAATTGTCGATTAGGTTATATTTAACTAATATTATTTAGGATACTTAATAATGCATGCATGCATGTGTGTGTAAGATACTAAATTTCTTAATAAAAACAAAGAAAGCAATAAAAATCTATTTTTATAAATTCATATATTGCCAATCTTTCTGTAATTAGTGTAATTAGCATTTTAGTGTTTTTGTGGGAATACTTAGGTTTTGTGCTATTTATAGATTTTATTTTATTTTTCTATAATACATTGGAATAAAATTCACCATTATTTCAAATGTCCAGTAATAGTCCAATACTATCAATTAATAACAAAGTAATCCATATCCATTTTTATTTATAGTAAATGATTTATAGCATTTAATATATTTAGTAATTATTTTTCCGATTTTTTTCAATCAAAACTGTGTAAAATGTTTAATTATTCATCAGTAAAAAATTTCCTTCTATCAAAATATTCACAATGTAATTCTCCACCTAAGTACCAAGTTTCGTGAAGATCCTAAATTTAATGATGTAATTTTTCGAAGTTCATTATTTTTTCGAAAATATGAATTTGTATTTTTTTTCAAATGACAATTTACTATTTACTATAAAAATTAAAAATAATACATTTTGAAATCGGTTCAAAGTCTAATGTATGCCAGTTTTTTTCAAATACGCTGTACTTCTCTGCCAGATCCTGTATTTATATTTATGTTAAAATTAGTTTAAGATATTTTTTATCACACGAGCTTTAGATTTCAAAACAACGCAAATTGGTATTTTCACTAATGAACACGGATTATTCTGATATTAAGTAATTATTTAACACATTAAATTTAAAACTGATAATTATTAATCTATATAGTGTACCTTCTATACCTATAATAATTAATTGAAACGCCGCGCCTAATCATTTTATTGAAGAAATGGTGCGAAGTGTGTTTAGCATTTTTTTAATTGGATAGGTTAGGGTCAGTGCTCGAATTGAGGGGGTGCGCAGGGGGACGGAGCTCCTCTGTTATTTTATAAAATTTTAAGAGTACCCTTCCTAATTATTTTTTATAGTATATGAATTACATAGTTTGTGGGGACGCTTTTTTATTGAAAGCCCGAGAGCACCCTTTCTTCTATTTTTCCAATTCGAACACTAGTTAGGGTAAATTATACCATTTTGGCATTATACATATTATAATAATAATTATTTATAGATGATGCTTACTCAAACTACTTATGTATCCAGCACGATGTAGAGAAGATTCTCAACATTGTGATATCCAATTACCTTGGATATTTTATTTTTCCTGTTAATTTATTTGTACATTATACACGAGCTAAAATATCGAAAAATTAAAGCACTAATAATAATTTCAAATGTTGAAGGTACTTCCTATTAACGCACGTTTGAAAATAAAATATAAATTTATAATTATAATTTGTAAAAAGTATTATGAAAATAATTTCATAGAATTATGAATTTATTGTCAATGAAATAATATTTTTATTCATTTAAAAATACAATTTTATATTACTGTATACTTACCTAATTCATATTCTATTCATTTTTTAACTTACTTAACATAATACATATATAAATTCAGTTTAGTTTGTATATACTGCAGGTTGGATAATATAGTTAATTTAATTGTTATTTTAGGAATGTTCTTATATTATCACAATATAGATAAATGTACATTTTATTAAAATTTTTCACTTGTAGATAATAATATCGGTTATCTATTATTTATGGTTTTATGATATTTATGCCTAATTTAATATTCAAAGACTTAAATTTTTCATATTGAAAAAAGTACATTTTTTTTTAATCTTTTATAATGTTGGACTTTAGAATTACTTACCTATCTGTTTTTCAGTTTTTAAATTTGTTTAGTCATGAATCGTGTATTATCTTTATAACGCTTTCGATTTTTCTATGTAGGTATATATTATTATCATTGATCACATTATAGAATGAGAGAAATAGCTGTTGTCCTATCTTCTTGCAAATTGTGTGTCTATGTTTGTGGTGCACGTGACGTACTGCACGGAATCCTATATTCGCGAGCGTAATAAAATCTATAATTATTACATATTTACTTCGGCAAAACAGTAAACATTATCGAAACCTTCAGGTTGACAACATTAACTCGTTCAATAGGCTTGTTTTTTTTTTTTCTAATTTAATTTTTTTGCTAAAACTTATTTACTATAATAATTATTAATGATCGCGAAATCAATTGTTGTGTAATATACTAATATAAGTTTAAGACGATCATTTTAAAACCACATGGAACCAGACACCACAAATATTTGATTATGCGTTGAAAAATATTATGCAATTATGTTAATCGATCACGAGAATTTATTAATGATAATATTACTTACAATGCTTTGAAAGAACACGTAAATATTTTGAAGACTATTCAATTTCATTGCTCACGTCTCGAAAATCGCAGGATATTTTCTTTTTTTTTTTTGCAAAATCAATCTGCCTAATAAACTTTGTAGAACCAATAATATTTCTTCAGATGAATATTAAATTATTAGTTTGCGAAATGATTGCCTCAATTATAAATGGAATTATATTAAATTATTCAAACAGATATTTACATAATGTATTAGTTTGGTGGTGTGTAACTGATTCACAGGGTTAAAAGGTTATACCCGTTATAGGCTTGTAGTCATACATTTTCAAACTTATGAGTATGTGTTATGATATAATTATTTTTCGATGTTTAAAATATATTTCAATTTTATTCTCTCTAAAACAAGTTCAGAATATGCCACCGACTACAATATTTTATTTATTATTATTATCATTTCTGCGTAACTTGTATTTCTATTATCTCTTCTCGATAATTTAAAATTAAAATTATTTTTACACTTATTTTGTATATTTTAATAAATGACTGTTATCAATTTAATTATTTAGTATAAATTAATCTTTAACCATTTTTTCTACTTAAAATTTCAAGAAAATTGTTTTTTAAACCATCCATATACGAGTTTATGCTTATATTTATGCATGTAATGTTTTATTATTTTATTTGATTATTGATTTTGTTCTTGTATGAATTATTCATATTTATCAACTACCTATCAAATTTGTTGACAATTTTTTCTAATTCGAACTACGATGTTGAATTTCTTATTTTATCATTTAATATTTTGACTTTATTGTCGGTAAACTAACTTTCCATTCGGACATATAATAAGAAATCAACTTTCAATAAATGTGTGGGAATTCGGCCAATTATCTTTTAAGACAAGACAGTTAATTTTGAGCTCTAATATGGATCCTTCTATGATTTATTTTAATTTAGTTTAATTAGTTATTTACTGTAATATTTAAAAGTATAATATTTATATAATACTAATATTATAATATAAATATATTATCATATCAAATGATTATTCCTTGTTAAAATATCTTACTATCTCTACCTCTTACTATCAGTATAGTGGCATCTCACCAAGTAAATTTCTTTGTATACTCGTATACTAAGTTTATTTCAATTGGCAAAACTTCAACGTCTACATTATTAAGCAGTGAGAATGAAATATTTTTATCTTCGCTATATAATTATGATAGTCGTTTAAATATGTCGTTTTTTCATAATTTCTCGAATTATTATTATTTTCAATATTAATTCATGTAGACTGAAAAAAATTAAGTCTCCCCTACCACCGTATAAATTCACGGAATAAAAGAATGCTGTTACGTCATTTTTATTGAGATTTATTTTACCCTGAATTTATTGGGAGATGCACTATATCTGTTACCACTACGTCAAAAAATAATAAAAATATTTTACAATTTATAACAAAAATATTTATTACATTTTTAAATGGACGTAATTTATTAAAAATAAAATATATACTTTTTAAATTAATATTCGCTATATTCTAATATCCGCATGTAGCTGATTTCCAATAAACATAAATTGTTTCAAGGCCACATTTGCACTTAAGGTCGAATTATGTGTATGTACGAGGAAAAAGTATGATTGCTCTGTAAACTGATTCTGATTAATATGTTAAAGATGAGATATTATTTCAATCTATCACTGTGAACTGTAATTGTTACGAATTAATTATTTTTAAAAATTAATGGTTTATTAATATTGTTAATTTGATGCCATTTTTAAGAATTATATTTACTTATAACTTTATCAGCCAATAAATGGTTTAATTGTTTAGATTTTTATCTATAGTTCTAAATTAATTGTGTTTACAACAAATTCATAGTACTTGGGTTAATATCGTAAATAAAATAAAATTTAGTGAGGTTAAAAATATTTTTAATATCTTCTTGGGTGATCCTGAATTGCGTCCCACTGTCATACAAGTCATGTATAAATTATGGTACGAAATAGATGATTAATTGGTTTTCAGGGGTACTTAAAATGGGAGTTCGTAATTTGTATCAAAATTAAAATCTGAACACTATTGAGTATCGATTATCGAATGTTCTGAGCGATACTTTTACATGATATATAATATATGTCACTCGATTATCAAGCTGAAATATCCCCCCGTTGCAAAAGCAAGCCGAGGTATTTTTGATTTTAAGGAGCGAAGCTGTTCGATCAAACACCGGTTTAATACGCACTCAATTATTTACATTATTTTAAGAACTACTGAAATAATATACATGAATTGCGTCCATAAGACCTGGGAAGCAATTCATAGATACCTTTTTTTTCCGGGCTCTACTCATATGTCTCCGCCTGACTTGATGCTGTGTGACTTTTTCTTTGCCATACCTTTATTCACGTGTTTATGACATTAATAATTGATAAAAACTTCATTCCAACATTTCCAACGCGTTCGCTTAAATTATTTAGACGAAATGGGTCACGAACAAAGTGGAGTTACATGCTCGATGTTCTTTTAAAAAATTGATATAGCACTAATTTATACTTAATACTAATAAAATATTAATAAAATTATTGTGTATTTAAAATATCCAGAGTTGTGTTATCTTTTTTCCGTGACCCAACCTATGTTATTATTAAGCTTATAATTTCGCATATAAACAATTATATTAAATTGCAAGTAATGGTGAAAATTCAAATTAGTTTACTAAAAATTTTGAATTATCTTTTAAATTTAAACATTTACAAGTAAAACTATTTTACTTGGTTTATTAATCACGTGTTTATGCATTTTATTGTTTCATATTTATTTATATACACTATAGCTATCAATTAATTTGTTGAATAGGTTAACCATGGTAACACAATGGTGAATACATTTTCATTTTTAATTATTTTTATTTATAACATTGGTTACAAAAGCTCCCCTCAGAATTGTTTCATTGAAGAAATGATTAAAAATTTCTTAACAATTTAATGCATCCACCAAGTTTCACCTGAAGAACAAAAAATACCCATGGTGTGAAGTATGTCTGACGTTTTGAACTTAAATACCACACGTGAAAAATATTATTTATTAAATTTATGTTGAACTGTAAATAGATAACATTTTTAATAAAAAATTCATGTTTTTTAATTTTACCATGCTTAAACATATATTATTTTAAGATTTTTGAGTGCATACAAATCCAAACCCAGGGTGTTTTTAATTATGATTATTATTATTATATTTTGTAATTTGTAATTTAAATATTGGATGTTTATAAATTTTTCTAATTATTTTAGGCAATTTTACCATACAAATTATGATATCATTTTTTTTATAATATGGTGGCCCACTACCAACAAATTTTTGTGACTTTCCCTGGGTGTTTCAACATAGGTTATGAAGTTATTTTTTTGTATTTGTACTATGTTAGTAAGTAGAAAAATAAATGAGTTTTTCTATGTATATAAATTTAATACAAATTTGATATATTCATTATTAATTAATTAATTTAATTGATATTGTTTGTTACAGCCATCAGTTTTATTTACACGCTAAGTTAGAATTATGTGAAGGGCATTTAAGGCCGACAGATAATCAAGCAGTATGCAAAACTATTGCATTATTAGCGCAGGCTGAATTTGGAGATTGTGATGACTTGGTTGCTCTTATGCAGTTTTATGCCTATTGGTGTGAACACCTGGGTATATCATTTGATGACAATGAGTCAATTGATCAAATTCAGTTACTTCATTCTGAAATGAAAGTAAGTGTTAAAAGTTCCAATTGTTATTTAGTTTTATATTTCTAAATATGTTGTGATTTCTTAAGGGTATGAAACAAACTACTGCTGAATACTGGTTGATCAAAGAAATCTCTAGTCTAAAAAACTTTGGTGAAGAGGTATTTGAAGGCAGAACTACTAATGGTTCTTCAGTATTAGTGGGAGTTGGCCCACATGGTATTAGTTTGGAATATCCTGATCAATCGGATCATGAAAAACAAATGTAAGTATTTTAACTGAATATGCCAAGTATTTGGCAGTTTTAATATTTATTAGATACTACTTCTATACAGTTTTCATTCTATAACTTCCATTTATTTATAACTTTTAAAATACAGTTTTAGTAAATATTGTGAAATGTAATTTTTTTAGGATTGCTTACACAGCAATACGCAGTGCTGCTAGCCATCGTCGTGTGTTTGAAATGTGGTATTTGGCAGGTGTTGAGCATTCCGAAACTCTAATTGTGTTGAAACTAGAATCAAGTTTGGGTGCTAATACTCTTTATAGAGCACTTACAGAGAAGCATGCATTCTACAGTTGTGAAACGGTTAGAGGTGCTGTTACATCACAATATATAAGGGATCTAAAGGTAAACTCTAGATTAAATATGACTTCAGTTTTAAAAATTGTTATAAAAGAAATTGAATTTATAAATACAAAAGTCGGTAACATTTTATCAACTGAATTTATAAATACAAAAGTCGGTAACATTTTATCAACTGAATTTGAGTATGAACAATGTATAATATGTATATAATTAAATGCAATATTGTTTCCCCTAAGACATTCAGATTTTCATAGCCATAGAGTTGTTGACCTATAATGATTATTCATTAAATTCAGTTATTAAATAAATAATTAACATTATTGTTAATATTGTGAATGGTTATTTCCTTTCAGGGTACAATTATATCTATATTCAATGAAGATTCGCCTCTTGGAAAAAAGTATGTTTTTGACATACAGAGAACTTGTCGTGAAGTACATGACAACGCACGTCGAGCTATGTACGAAAAGCAAAACAAAATCTCATCATCAAGCTCTTCTGTAGTGTTGAATTCATCTGAACCCGAGCCAACTTCTTCTCAGGACAGCTATAAACTGGCAAAACTCATTGACGCGCTAACATGTCGAATTTGTATGGATGCCACTATTGATCATGCATTTTTTCCATGCGGCCATGTAATTGCGTGTGGAACATGTGTGAAACGTTGTGAAACTTGCCCACTGTGTAGGGGTGCCATTGAAGAATCCAGACATGTATTTATACCAACTTTAGCTGATTTACCGGGTCTTCATCATCAATGATGTAATTGAGTGACAAACGTCCAGGTCAAAGGCTAATGGATGTACTGTCATCATGTATTGACCTCTAAAGCTTGTTCGTCTGTGATAATATATATTAAAACTTCCTATACTTTCATACTTACTATTTATTTTTCTATAGTATTAATTATAAAAAAATGAAAAAAAATCATGTATATCATTTTTCATTTATTACGTATTGTTTGTTTATAAATCATTTGAGTTAAGATAATGTATTTTTAAGTATATTTTCTATACACACTTATAATTAATATTAAATATATGTGTTACCATTAAACTATTAATTTGTACAAGCCATTCAGATGCCACAAATTTTTGTTAAAATATTTTACAATTGAGTACAATTAAAATGATTGTGAATATAAAATATTAACTAATTTATACTATAATATAATTGTAAAGTTTAATTTTTCATTCGAAACTTTTTTATTTATTGTATCATTAATATTGTTATGCAATGAAATACAAATCATGCAAATTTATAATTTTGTATTCATATTTACTTTTTAATTATTCATTTTATAATTATCCAAAATCAATCTACAGTCTATACCTACTACCTGTTATTGTTTTACTTGCGTCATATAATATTTACAATTCAAGTAAACAATATTTTGTTTTTAAATTATCTAATTATTCTGGGTTTTTTTTTATTGTGAGATTAAATTCTAAGAACTTAAATGCTCATTTATTCATTTTATTTCATAACGTAAAGTATAGTAGTACAAATTTTCTAATTTTATCAAATATACATTATACATATATTATTATTTTTAGCAATAACTCCTGGAAACTTGGAGGACATATACAAGTAAGGGAATTTAAATGTAGTCAAAAATTAATAGTAGCCAACAATAAAACTTTGAAATTTGAGGTTCGATAGCAATTTGAAGATTTTTTTCAGAGTACTCGTATTTATATATATATATATTATTTTTGTTATTTTCTACTGACTGGTAGAATTTAATAACCAAAAAATGTAATTGACGGAATAACTTAGATATAATAACTGACAAGCTGGGTTCTATATTTATATAATTATATTATTCTATTTGGTAGATATATTTATTAGAAACCTGCCACTAGGTAACAGGATGATAAATGTAATTTTAAAAAGAAACTTTTAAACAAGTATTTGTTTATGATAAATCGCTAACAGAGTAAAAAAAAAAAAATAACAATATTGATCATCGTGAAAACACTAGCTTCTTTGTTCCACTCAGAATCTAAAATCAATTTATTTTATTATCATTTTAAGTTAGAATTTCTATGAAAGTGGTTATTTTTACGTAAAATAATTGGAGCAGAATACTATGGTTAAATGGTGAGTATGTCAAATTCTGAAGAAACGATAAATTGTATCTTTAAAATATGTTTCTGACCAAAGCTTTAGTGTGATATTGTGATAATATATTATAGTGTTATTATATAGTGATATTCAGGTGCAGACCTAAAATTGATAAATGGGGGCGGGGGCTAGTCACGAAAATTTTTAATTAATTTATAGTTAACATAGTAAAAAAGAGCTTGCCTTGACCTAACCATACTGTAATATTTAAAACTTTTATAATTATAAAATGACTCGGCTGATTTTAACAAAAAATGTAAACCTAAATAGACCTACTAATACATGGTATGTGTAAACTTGTATTGAATATGCTGAATATGCATTCATTGAAACAATAAATTGTCTATGTTATAAATAAAAAAGTTCTCCGTTTTTAGTATTTATGATTATAATTTGAACAGAGTAATTATTAATTTAAATACTAAGTAAAAAAATTATTTACCAATTGACCTCTACAGTCTACATGCATTTTTTATATGCATAGGAATTGTTAAGCATAATCATTGTAATAATTTTTTCTAACACTTTTTTCTTTATATAATTAGTATACTTTGCTCAGAATTGTGTTTTTAAACAAATGATTTATTGTTTCTTTAAAATTCAACACGCCAGCCAAGAGTATCTGACTAGAGGAGTGAAGAATAACCATGGTGCGAATGGGATGGGTACTTTCCCAGTAATATAATATTAAGGAAATTCCCTAGGAATATTTCCGAGAATGTTTCCCAAATGGTAAAGGTATAAGAAAAGTTAGAATTAAATACATTGCATTTCATTTTAGATACAAAAAATGTATTTCTAAATAATTAGATATTAATAAAAAAAACAATTTAAAAAGAAATTGGTTTTTGCATTATTAATCATATATAATTAAACATTCAATTTTTCTGATTTTCGTTAAGATCGTCTGAAATTCAAACACTCTATAGTTACTCTATTTTTAGTTTATGGGAACGATGTGCTTATTAGTTTTTACAATAAAAAATATCATCTCATTATCCGACCTGATTAGTTATTATACAATAATCACGTGGGTAACAATAATTAATATGTTACCATGGTTAAAGGGTAGAGGATGGTAAGGGACTATCAAATTATTGTAATTATTATTGTATTAAAATTAAAATAATAAGTAAGTACTTGATATTATAAACGTAAATTTGTATCAGAAATCCCAAATTTTTCTTAACTGTATGATGATAACAAAAAAATAACTAGTTATTTAATGCATAAGTGACCCTCAAAGGGGTCGCGACCCCTAGTTTAAGAATTGCCGATCTAGAGCCAATTTCTTATTAATCGAGTGGCTTATGGAAATTTTGAATATGTTTTACTAGGAGCGAGAAAAAGTATATACGGAAAAAAAAATATATATAATACATCATAGTAAAATCCTAAATCACTAGCTTTGTTCGCTCCACTCATAATTTAAAACCGTATAAACTGTGGAAAATTATTTTTACTTACTTTCGGTACTCTGTTTTGAATTCTTGACTTCATATTTTCTTAGCTTTAATAATATAGATAATAATATTATTATTTATAATCGGGATGCGCCCAGCTCCGTCATAAATAAATCAGTTATTATTGAAGTCAAACGGGGGCGAGGACTTCCATTTGTACACTTTAGATGCGGCTCTGCGTCTGGACAAGGTTTCAGCGTTTTGGGATGTCAGCATTGTTACGTCTGTATTTAGTGTGTTTTCCAGTAATTATTGAAAATTATGCTTAATTTTCTGGGGGATCAAAGAGAAAAAAAAATTCGTCTCGTCCTTCGGATAAACGCCCCACGATTTGCGAGGACGCGTCCTCGAGGTGCGTAACGGAGAAATACTACTTACGTTGGATACCTATTTAAAATATAGTGTTATTCTTAAAATGTGGCAACGCATTGTTTATACCGTTTTCGGGGAGCTTATCATCCGTGCTTATCGGAGAATTCGACAACCGTGCAGGCCTTGACATAATAATATTACATTTATATACATATTATTATTTTAATATCCGGGACCGTGTGTATTTTGATTTTAAACTGCATATTGCTCATAGAATAGATATATCTCCCGTGGCGCCCGTGGCGGCACACAAACGTCACACACACAATTATTAGTTGTTGTTGATATGATTAGTACATACTGGCGCAAATACAAACTCTTTGCTTGCGACTAGCCTTTTTGTTGTGTACTCGGCGCCCGGAAATTGCAGGCACCTTGTTGGCATGGAAAGTGTACGAGATATAACAATATAAAGTTAAGACGCTCTTTCAAAACTTAACCCAATATAAACAAATTTTGGTCTATTTAGCTTCGATCTGATTGTGATTCCCGATACCATTGATTACAAATAATTTTTTTTTAATAATCAAATGTATTTATAATCAATGCGATACTATAATATCTATCTATACCTCCTAAACTCAATCCACGTTTGCATCAGAGTGATTTATGGATATTGGATACTGAATAATATAATATTGAATACGTTCTACCTCCATTACTTTGGAAGTTATTACTAAATTACTAAAATTGATTTTATGATAATAATTGAGGCACTGACTATGGAAAAGAGGTAAGTGCCAAAAAGTAAATTTTACAGGAGAAAGAAAAAACGTTCTTTATTAATACC
Source organism: Stegophylla sp. TES_Ste_2020 (assembly GCA_025469315.1). Taxonomy (NCBI): domain Eukaryota; kingdom Metazoa; phylum Arthropoda; class Insecta; order Hemiptera; family Aphididae; genus Stegophylla; species Stegophylla sp. TES_Ste_2020. The sequence continues at coordinate 21,724 of JAIPRM010001527.1, forward strand.
AGTTACCAAAAATATTGTATAATAATTTAGTAATTTTAGAATAAATTTCATTTTAAATTTTGAAAGTTATATAAAAAAAAATACTTAAGAAAACAAAACTACATATTGTAAAAAAAAATAAATAAATAAATAAACATCATTGTAAAATTATAAGCTTCTTCACTTCGTTCAAAATCTAAAAAAAAAAAAAAACAGATTTGTAAAACCAATACATTCTTCACTTTCGCTCAGAATCTAAAATATAAAGCGGCCCATACACGATCAATATTTGATATTGACAATGTATGGATTATATTGAAGACGCATTCAATATATTGAAATAATAAAAATTATTTTGATATTTATTGATGGATTGTCAATATGACTGTGATGTTTGTGGCACAATAGCAATAATCGCGTTCTCTTCATTAGACATTTTAACCGAAACTGAACAATCTATTTATGAATATTATTGGTCGCGTGGGTGCAAAAAAAGTGAAACATTTATTGATGTATAAATATTGATCGTGTATGGGCCGCTTATGCAGTCATAAAACTTATTTTTTTCTTTATAAATTGTTTTGCGTATTTTTTTTGTAATTGGCATTTTAATATTTTTATATTTAATATAATATATATATATATTAAATATTAGACCATTCCATAATCAATGTGAATTAGCTATAATACTATAATACTGCACAATCGTTGTCGTTATCGATATCTAGACTTCCTGAAAAAACATTAATTTATTTTAACGTCAATGAAAATGGGCGAATTTACAATGCCAATAATTATTATGAATATTAGTATCATTGATTATAATCAATGTTATCACGTACGTATTGGTAGCGCCATCTAAGGGCGCGTGCCACAGTCAGTCACGGCTGTGATACGACCTGCGTTATCTCTCAACGACGACGGCGGCCCGCGTTATCAGGCCCATCCAGTTGGAACTTGGGTGACTAAATACTTGTTATTGCTCGCGGAATACGCTCATTTGACAATTCGACATTCGCTGCACGGTGATGCAATACCAGCTTCGTGTCGTCCGTGCAAACGACAACTACAGCTTATCGAATCGGTCTGGTAATAATCTTATTATCACGGTATACGGCACGCAGTCCCGTTACGTGCTGCACGACAACAGCAATCGTCCTCCTCAGCCCGGGTCGACTGTTGTAGGCCGCTGACACTGATGGTCGCCCTCGCCCCCGGTGGCCGGTTAACATGATCAAGAGATCCAACGCCAAAGAGATGTTCATCATACGCGCGTTGGAGAAGATTCTCGGTGACAAGGACGTGAAGAAATCCGTCCACGCCGAGTTACGAAAAGAATGCGAGGCCGCCCTACGTGAGTTTTAGCAGTAATACCGCCCACCCCCTTCGAGATTTTTAATATTTTTCTTATTTCCATTTTGAATTGTCTTCTTTCGGGGCAGAGAGTATCAAATCGGAATGTCAGGCCGAAGAGAAGACGGACGCTTCGTCCGCCTTGCCTCTGCCCAAAGACGGCAGTTCGACCATTTCCGCGGAGAAGTACTTCAGGCCATTCGAGTTGGCGTGTCAAAGTAAGTCGCCCAGGATCGTTGTCACCTCGTTAGACTGTTTGCAAGTGAGTGTTTAAGGTTTTCTTTTTCAAACTGTGTCATTGTTGCTAAACCGTTCTGTTTTCAGAAACTCATTGCTTACGGTCACCTGACGGGCAATTGTACCAATGATACAGGCAAGCCGCTTATCGACAAGATTGTAGAGACTATTTGTGATTGTTTTACTGGTCAACAAACTGATGAAGGGATTTTATTGCAAATTATCAAAGTAATAGTGTTTGCCATTTAATAAGTATTTCAAATAAATGAGTTTTGTTTCTTTTTTTCAGGCACTGTTAACTGTAGTCACAAGTCAACATGTTGAAGTGCACGAAGCAACAATTTTGAAAGCGGTTAAAACTTGTTATAATATTTATCTTGCAAGTAGAAACTTGGTGAATCAGACAACAGCTCGTGCTACTCTCACTCAAATGTTAAATGTTATCTTTACTCGCATGGAAATGCAAGCGATGGAGGCTGAGTTGCCTAAAGATGAATCTGAAACTATTGGATTGAGTGAAGTAGACGATACGGTTCATAGTGATGATTCAAGTAATCATGAAGTTATTGATGAGAACATTATTGATGATATTGTTAACGAGCTTTGTGATACTGTTGTGCAAAGTTTTGACTGTGATACAAAAACAAAAGAATTAGCTCAAGATATTGTAAGATCTATGTCCCAAGTGAGTAGTTATTCATTGTATATTGAATTCATAATGGTGTATATTATTTTTGTAGGAAAGTTTAGAAACTACAAACGAAACTGAATGTAAAACAGTTACAGCTTTTAATCATATATTACAAAAGGATGCTTTTCTTGTATTTCGATCTTTATGTAAATTATCAATGAAACCTTTGCCTGAAGGAACACCAGACCCAAAGTAAGTGTTGATGGAATGTTATATTGATGTATGTTTTAATTATTATAATGCTCAATTTTAAGGTCGCATGAACTGCGTTCAAAAATCCTGTCTTTACACCTTTTATTATCAATTTTACAAAATGCTGGACCAGTGTTTCGCACCAATCCAATGTTTATAACAGCAATCAAACAGTTTTTATGTGTAGCATTATCTAACAATGGCACATCTTCTGTACCCGAAGTATTTGAACTGTCACTAGCTATATTTTTATCTCTATTATCACGATTTAAGACACATTTAAAAATGCAAATAGAGGTAAACAGAAATGTATAAAACCTATTAGTTTTTTGAAATTTTTATGATGAATATTTTTAAAATTAGGTCTTCTTTAAAGAAATATTTTTGAATATCTTGGAGACTTCAAGTTCAACTTTTGAGCATAAATGGATGGTTATCCAGGCGTTAACTCGTATTTGTGCTGATGCTCAAAGTGTTGTTGATATGTATGTCAATTATGATTGTGATTTGTCTGCTGCAAACCTCTTCCAAAGGTAAATTACTCATCATTTGGTTAAAAAAAAAAATAGTAATTTTATTATTTTTTATTATTGTTTATTCAGACTGGTCGATGATCTTTCAAAAATAGCTCAAGGTCGCCAAGCAATTGAATTAGGTGCAACACCAAATCAAGAGAAATCTATGCGTATTCGTGGACTAGAATGTTTGGTGTCGATACTGAAATGCATGGTAGAATGGAGTAAAGATTTATATGTAAATCCCAATTCTCAAACTAATCTTGCACCCGAAAGAAATGTACGAGAGTATGATGCCAATGAGGCAGCTGTAACTCAGGACAGTCTGAATTCTTTTGATGGTAGTGAATCTAGTTTAACATCAAACAGCTCTGGTAATAAAGAAGCTCCAGATATGCCTGAACAATTGCAAGTGCTTAAGCATCAAAAAGAAGTCTGGGAGACTGGAATACTTATGTAAATTTTGATTATAATTTGATTGAAATTATTATAAATTAATTGGTGATAAATATGTAGGTTCAACCGTAAGCCTAAACATGGAATAAATTTCCTTCAAGAACAAAAACTTCTTGGTACTAGCCCATCAGATGTTGCTGAGTGGTTTCACATTGATGAAAGGTTGGATAAAACCGCTATTGGAGATTTTTTAGGAGAAAATGAAGATTTTAACAAAGAAGTATTTTAAAATTATCATTTATGTTTAAACATATACATTAAATTGTGTTTGTTTAAATGTGCGATAGTTATTTGTTATTATTTCATTATTCATTTTAGGTTATGTATTACTATGTTGATCAAATGAATTTTGTCAATAAAGATGTTGTTACTGCATTGCGATTTTTTCTTGATGGATTTCGGTTACCGGGTGAAGCACAGAAAATTGATAGATTATTAGAAAAATTTGCTAGCAGATGGTTCGAGTGTAATCCAAAGTAATTATTTGATGATTAAGTCTCTCAACTATCTTAAGTCAATTAAAAATGTGTGTATTTTTTTTCAGTAATGGACTCTTTGACAGTGCTGATACATTGTATGTACTTTCCTATTCAATTATTATGTTGACTACAGACTTGCATTCACCACAAGTGAAAACTAAAATGACCAAAGAGCAATATATTAAAATGAATAGAGGCAGTTGTATATCAGATAATAAAGACTTACCTGAGGAATATTTGAGTAAGATATATGATGACATTGCCGGTCACGAAATCAAGATGAAAACAACTGTGAAACCTGGAAAACAATGTGTGTATGAAATTAAAATGAAATTTCATTTGTATTTCTAACTTCTTTAATTATATACATTAGTGATTCCTAATGAAAAGAGACGCAAGGTATTATGGAATATGGAAATGGAAGCTATAGCAGTTGCAGCCAAAAACCTCATGGAATCAGTTAGCCATGTTCGAGCACCTTTTACTGAAGCTAAGCATTTGGAACATGTTAAACCTATGTTTAAGGTTTGATACATAGTTTAATCTCTCAAATGATAAGTTTTAAATTATGATATTTATTTAATTTTTAGATGAGATGGACTGGTTTCTTAGCGGCATTCAGTGTTGGTTTACAAGATTGTGATGATTTGGAAATAGCAATGCTGTGTTTAGATGGAATACGTTGTGCCATTAGAATTGCTTGTATTTTTCATATGACTGTAAGTTTTTTGAATGTTTTTTTTTTAAACATAGTGGTTAAATCAAGGACTCCCCATTGTGCTGCTACATCATAAAAGTGTACCAATAAATTCTCCAGGTGTGCAGTGTAATTTTTATTAAAATACATGTATTAAATATATTTCATAATATTATAATTTTACATTGATTTTGATTTGAAAATGAGAGGGAAAAGAAGATACACAATATGTTATTGTTCCACGTGATTTCTTTTAATTATTTTTACTTTTATTAAATGCTAAACGGTTAATTTTATGATATTTAGCTTTATTAAAGTGTTTACAATAAATATTTATTTTAGTATTTTTTTTTTTATATAGTTAGAACGAGATGCCTATGTTCAAGCATTAGCTCGTTTTACTTTATTGACTGCTAATTCTCCAGTAACTGAGATGAAAGCCAAAAATATTGAGACTATTAAAACTCTAATAACCGTTGCGTACACTGATGGAAATTATTTAGGTACTTCTTGGCTTGATATTGTCAAGTGTATATCTCAGTTGGAATTGGCTCAGATGGTGGGTACTGGAGTTCGACCACAATTTTTGTCTCAAGTCATTAGCAAAACTTATCCTCCCATAGAAGCTATTAGTCAAAAATTAAACTTCACTACATTAGACTGTAAGTTGTATACTATTATTATTATTTATGTTTGTAATATGCACTGTGTTATTGATTTTTATAGCTAGTGGGAAAGGGTCAATTGGAGAAACTAGTAGTCAGAGTGTTGTAGTTGCTGTAGATCGTATATTTACTGGTTCTACTAGACTTGATGGTGACGCTATTGTAGATTTTGTTAAAGCATTATGTCAAGTAAGTAAATAGTGAAATATTACATAATTAATTAAAAAATATCTTGAAACATTCTTATTTTTAGGTTTCAATTAATGAATTAGCCAATTCAAAACATCCTCGTATGTTCAGTTTACAAAAAATAGTAGAAATTTCTTATTATAATATGGGGCGTATTCGTCTGCAATGGTCACGTATGTGGCAAGTGCTAGGTGAACATTTTAATCGTGTAGGCTGTTATCCAAATGAAGATATCGCCACATTTGCTCTCGATTCATTACGCCAATTATCTATGAAATTCATCGAAAAAGGAGAGTTTGCCAATTTTAAATTTCAAAAAGATTTTTTGCGGCCATTTGAAGTCATTATGAAAAAGAATCATTCACCGACTATTAGGGACATGGTAGTCAGATGTATTACCCAAATGGTGAATTCACAAGCAGCAAACATTAGATCTGGATGGAAAAACATTTTTGGCGTGTTTCATTTGGCTGCTTCTGATCGTGATGGCGCTATTGTTGATATGTCATTTCGTACAACACAACATGTTATCAGTAAATACGTTGATTAGTTTAAAAAAAAAAACAGATATTTTTCAATGCTTTTACAATGTTTTTGATATATTTTTACTTTTTAGACTTATTTTACAAACAAAACTGTATAATTATGATGGAATCGTTTCAAGATGCTGTAAAATGTCTCTCTGAGTTTGCATGTAATATTGGATTCCCTGATATTAGCATGGAAGCAATTCATTTGTTGCGTACTTGTGCTGATTGTGTTCATGATAAACCTCAAGTGAGTGTAACTTACGTTTTCCATTTTAAATTCTGAGTGGAGCGAAAAAGCTTATGAATTTTCAATAATAATTATTTTTTTTTTTCGTTCTGAAACACTTGCAAATAGAAATACTAATCCAAAAGCCTCGATTAGCCACTTGTTTGTGTGTGTGTGTGTGTGTGTGTGTTTACTATAAATTTATATTCAAATAGCATAATTTTTACAAAAGAAAAATTGTATTCTATAAAATTTAAATAAAAAGCTTTCAATTTATTTGCTAAATGTAAAATAGAAAGAATATTATTTATTTTTTATTTGTTTTTTAAAATTATGCTGTATATTAATTAATTTAATTTGTCAATATTAAAAGAATATTTTAACTATTTTTAAAGCAATTTGTATATGCGTATATAACATGCAAAAAGCTGAAAACCATTTTAAATCAAAATGAAGAGTATTTCTGTTTAAAATAAAATAAACATAACATTCTGAATTTTCCCGTGGTTTAAAATATTGATAGTTTATTATATAATATATAAATAATATGGTTGTTATTATAAAAACAAAATTAAAATTTGTCAAAAAATAATCTGGTTTATATAAATTAAAAATGTAATAGAAATACTGTATAGCTGTATTATTTATAATTTTATTTTTAATTGTTTTGTGTTTTAAGATATTTGCAGAACATTTTTCTGAAGAACAGTCATCTGTAGATGAAGATGGTGTATGGGTACGAGGATGGTTTCCATTGTTGTTTGAATTATCATGTATTGTTAGTCGATGTAAATTGGACATTCGAACACGTGCCTTAACTGTTCTTTTTGAGTTGATTAAAACACATGGAACTGTGTTTAAATTAAACTGGTGGAAAGACCTTTTTAATGTTCTTTTCCGTATATTTGACAATGTGAAACATCAGGAACACAGCGTTGAGGTATTAAATTTTACTTGTCGGTTATATACTGAGAACTATATTTTTATCCCCTTAATTTTATTGTTTAATAATCTTGTCAATGTGTTTTATTTTAGAGAATTGAATGGATGACAATTACGTGCAATCATGCATTAACCTCAATTGTAGATGTTTTTACACAATACTTTGATATATTATGTCCTATTTTACTACAAGATTTGTATGCCCAACTCCAATGGTGTATCCAACAAGGTACAGTTTATTATTTATTTAGATTTTTAATAGATTTATCAATTTATTATTTTTATCATATAGATAATGATCAATTGGCTCAGTCCAGTACTTACTGTTTGGAAAATTTGATAACGTCCAACGGCTCAAAATTTGACAAATTAAACTGGGATTGTACTTGTCAAACAATTGTGTCAATGTTTGACAGCATGATGCCAAGACCATCACAGGAACAGAATTCACAATCTGAAGTATGTATATTACTTTAAAATAATATATTTAATAATGCATACAATTTTAATGTATTATTTTTTTTATATATTTATGATTATAGTTCGTTAAACCAGATATTTTAATCACTGCAAAATGTGCAATCCGTCTTGAGCTTATTCGTACAGTAGATAATATTGTATTCTTTCCTTCCACGTCACGTAAAGAAGACCAAGAGTACTTAGCATTGGCTCAAAATAATGTGATCAACCAAAACACTGATATATTGGAACAACAACAAGAGGAGCAAGGAATGTACAGCAACTTGAGTTCAGAACATCTGTTTATGTTAACTGATTGTCTATTGCGTGTTCATGATTATACCAAACAGTATAACTATGCAGTCTTGCAAAATATTCCACAGCGAAGTTACGGTTTGTTTGAATACCATTATACTTTGGGTTCAGTCTCTATAATTCATTTTTATTTTTATTTTTTGTAGTTAATGATGACGTATCAAATATGTTGACACAAGAAACACAGAGTGTAGCTTGTGCGTTAAGAATAGTACTAAAAGCTATATGTGATGAGTCACGGCGCATGCATTGGGCACACGCACAAAACGTGGCTAGTACTGTAATAAACAATTCAATTCAGTATTATTTATCATTGAACAATCATTACCACAAAACTTCGTGGAATCCTATATTATTGCTCATATTTACAAAATTGTATAAATTACCTGAAGATAAGGTATGTACTAATTCTTGTGTGGTAAACTATGTTTGTGTAATTGTGTATGGCTTAAAACAATTGTTTGTTAAATACATTGTTTTACTAATAACATTTTCGACCACACTGCACCGATTGAATTGGTGTATATTTTTATGTTCCATTTACCAGTGTACCAGTGTACATTGTACCAGTGCGCACTGGAAGATCACTTTTATGTTCCATATCTCTGCACTCCACCAGTTTATTTCATTGAGTGGATTGATAGATGCACCAGGTCCATAAGACGGTGGGCTTTATCATTTTCCCGAAAAACTAAAAACAGTTTACCATGCGCCTCTTCTGTTCTACAAATGAGGTCAAGACAATGAGTATTTTTTTACAAGATACTACAAGTTTTCTGTTTTTCTGCTTGTTACGAGTTGTTCTTTTATATTCACAGTCATAAATAATCAAAACATTTTAACTTCAATGAGTTATAAACCGTCAAGCGAAAGAGATGATGATACAATTATTAATTTTTGGTACATGTTAAAACTGCCTCTTATGAGACCTAAAATCATTAATTTTATTTATAATGTTGTACAATCATACTTTGATAAATGGATATGTAACTGGAGTATGTTCTTACTCTTGCACCGACATGCCAATCAGTCCACATTTTTGGTACAACTCCAGTGCATCAGTGCAGTTTGATGGAAAACGCTATAAATTAATAATTAATAAATTATTTTTGGGTTGTGATATTGAATAAAAATGTTTTCTCTTTCTTTCATTTTATTTCAAGGATATTCTTATATATAATTTTAAAGTTTTTGTTTGTTTTACAATTATAAAATTTATCACAATAATTTTTTTAATACATCAAAAATATTTATAATGCATTAGTGAATATACAAAGCATTATTATTTGAAATGTTGATCTATTTATTAGATAAACTATTTTGATATTTCATACAATAACAACATTATTCAGTTAATTAGGTTTCATTTTTTATTTATTGTGTATGGTTTTTTTTTAATATTATTTCAAATTATTATTTATTAGACCTATTAGATATGTAAAAATTTGCCATAATAATTGAAGCCTATTTAGTAGTAGATAATTGTATTGTATTAAAGGAATTCCTAGTGGGGTGGCTTATACTCTCTACTCTTTTAGTGTTTACTTTTTAAATGTAATACAGCTGTATATCATTTTGTACTTGTAAGGATTTTCATGGGGAAGTAAGATTTTCTAAAATTATTTGTAATTTTTAATTCCATTAGGGCTATGCTGATTGGTTTTAGTTTAGTTAGAATCAGAAGTAATCTGGTTCCATCCAAATTTTTCTTCCACAAATTTTCAAAATGAAGCAAAGTATGATAATAATTAATATTTCTGTTTTATTTAAGTTTGCAGTACAAACTTCTCAACACTATCCTCTGTTGTGTGAAATGATCAGCATTGATCTGAAGCCTGAACTGAAGACTGTCCTGGGCAGGATATTTGCACGTATTGGACCGGTTTTTAAAATCACGTAACAATATATTAGCCGGCCATAGAATCGTCACATATTTTTATCGTAGTTACAATCATTTGAACGTGATAAATGCTCACTAAGTATAGTCTTGTTAAACAAATACTATGATCACCAGAGCCGGTGCTGTTCACATTCACTCTTGATTACAGCTAAATGAATAAAAAGAAATCCCCATGGTATGTTCTATCTCGTATTATTACTATTTTCAATTATTTTTGTTAACTTCGCACGTTATATAAATGTATAAACAATGTGTCGGAGTATATTGTTATTATTTATTATGTCACTTGTTTTTTTTTTTTACTATTGAATGTGATTATATATTTAATGTAGGTAATAGTGTTTTAATTTATATGAATTATTGTTTAAATATCTAATAACTGTTGTATAAATCTGTTAGAAATAACTAGAACGACCGTCCTAAAAAAATATATATGACATAAGATATATATTTTTCATTTTGTGAATTATTTTTAGTTTATGAGTTACTGATTATTTACCATGTGTCTTATGAAATATTTCATATATGTTATATTTTATCTGTTATCGTATACTTTTTTAAACATTTTAGCTACAATATAAATACAAAATTTATAACTAATAACTATATTGTGAGTCTTTTGATTAAAAAAATAAGTTTTAAAGTCATTTTTGTTAAATTTTAGATAGTTTTACTTAAAGTTTTAGAAAAACTGTTGAGAGTTTAAAAAAAATGAGTAATGATCTCTTTAAAATATTATCTAGAACCAAATTTTAATTCAAAATGTTGCTGGTCGAAACTTTTGGACAGAAAAAAGTGTTTATAGAAAATAAAAATTAACATCATTGCAAAAGCTCTAGCTTCTCCGATCTTCTCAGAATATAAAATTAAGTGTATACAAATTCACTCTTATATATTATTATAGTTTCATTATTTTAAAAGACTATGGCATTATCAAAGTTTATATTTTTTGCTTTATATTTGGTTTTTATAAAACAATTTTGAAAATGTCCACTTTATACTGTTTTTAGTGTTTTTATTTTTTGTTTACTTGTAGGTCTACAGGTACAACTAAAGTAATATTAACAATTTTATTATTATTTGCATGCAAAAATAACGCAAATAATAAAAACCCGTATTAATACCACGACTTTTTTCGGGTATGATTTTTTTTAAGGCACGGTCCACTTGGCGGCCTGCATCCACCAGACCCTTCTTAAACATGCCTATGTTTAAAGTACTCACCTGAACGGAAACTAATGTCATTTATTATTTTTCAATATTAAGTAACTTTTAATATTTTATAACAGATTTGTCATCAATACAAAACATACAATTTAGATAAAAGTTTTTCTAATTTTTTTTAGAAAACAAAATTTTTAGCGTTTTCGATTGTTTTCCATACTTATATGTATGTAGATTGCATATTGGAGTAGGACACTGAGAAAATATTAAAAATAATGAAAGTACTGATTGGTAGTCGAGATAATAGAATTAAGAGTACTGAGTAGTCATGACACTTCATGGTATTCGAGATAATGGAGAGGTACTAAATATTGGTTAGGATTTCGTAACTGGTCTAAAATGTTTTAATAATATTAGCTGACCGATTGAAAAGTCTGTTTTTTAAAACTTTTTTCAGTGCCTGAATTTGAATGGAAAATATAATATTTTACTGTTTTTATTACATTTTTTTGTAGTTTTTCCTTGTATATGGAAAAATTGTTGACAATTTCGAAATAGTGCCTAGCCGCATCTAAATTCTTTACCAAAAACATACGCTACACCAGGCACGTCAAACTCGTGGTCCGTGGGGCCTCATGTTTAATTGATTTATTGATTTACTTTGAATAAAGAGAAAAAAATCATCTCACTCCTGTGATAAATAGATTAAGTATGCAAGTGAATTTAATGATTTTTGTTCAAAGTAAAAAAATAAATCTCGTTAAGATTTTTGCATTTCGCATAGAACTTGATTCAAATATTTTGACCCATTTGAGATACTTTGAGTTCGATGCGCCTGTGCTACATATTGTTTTTGGGTCCGAGTACTTTTCGAGAAGAAAAAGGTATTTCCATAAAAAAGAGAATAAATAAATGAAAACAAGTATCAATGTAAAGCCACTATAAGTTCCACTCAGAATCCTAAGAGGTTGCTATTTTTTATAATATTATATTTTGCATCCCCCTCTGGCTTAGAAAAATTTTGCAAACGTCTATTGCCATAGTAAAAATGAGAAAAACAAAAACGTGCAAATAATAACATATTAATAATTGTTAATATTATTGGGTATAACATTGATCGCGTTGTTGTTGGTTTGCAGGAAAAACGCAAGGAGGGCATCCACCTCGAATGTAATTTCGCACTGAAAAGATGTTCTCATACACATACAACAATAAGAGACGCGTGTAAATTACAATAATACATAATTATTATATCTGTACACGATGACTACACACACACACACACACACACACGTATGCATGTTCGTAAGCGCTTATGATCACTTCGTTCAGAATCTAAAAGAAATCTAATAAAATAATAGAAGAAAAATCAATATAATACATAATACAATACAATTTTTAAATATTTTGAGATTTTACAGTAAAATTAATTTTTTTATAAGAGATTATTTTAGTATTTTTGCATAATATTTTTAGAGCATATTTCGTAAATTTTATAACATATTTGATACATTTTTAGACCATAAACTCATGTTTAAGGTTTTTTTAGAGCTATAAGTCCCCTCCCCTAGTCCTAATAATAATAATCCACGTATATTATTATAGTCATCGCCGTTCACGAATGAGCTGACTCCGCAGTCGGTCGTTTTGCACAGTACAATAAACGAATAATAATTTTATTATTATATACTAACGAATATATAAATTATAAAATATAATATTGTCGTATCGTGTTCTGTGCGAAAAGAAATAGCGGAATAAATTAAAAATTATAATTAAAATTTATGGCGCGCACGTGCAATCCATCATAATACATAATATTATAATATTATTATACCGCAATATTATTATTATCACGCGCACGGAGAGTTAAGTGTCATAAAGTGTCATACGGACGGAATATCCGATGCAGTATAGGACATAGGTATGCAAATTCAGTTATGATATTAATATTATTATTTGAGCAGGAGAGCAGTGGAGTGACTGAAACGTAGTGGCGCAACCAAGGGGAGTGTTTGGGGTGTCTGGACATCCCTCCTTGAACCATATTTATAGAAAATTTTTTCAATGACAATTGAAAAAAAAAACCTTTTAAACTATCCAGGTTATTTGAAATATTATTAGAAAAAAACTTACAAAAAACAAGATATTTCAACAATTTCATATTTAAACAAAAAGTGGTAATTGCAAAATTGTATCCACATTATTATTTATTGTGTAATAACGTTTTTGTACACTATCGTAGATAATAGGAAAACATTCAAAAAATATTTTGTACTGCTGTCTTCGGAGGTACGATGAAATCCTAGTTTACGACATATTTTACTGTTGTTACTAATATATTCGGTGGCTTTTCTTTGTTTTCGGAAAAACTGTCGAACATTTTGGAAAACAACCTCTTTATAGTAGATATAATTTTAACATATTTTTCTTCTACCAGAAATATTTGCTACGCGTACGCATCCAAGCACTTGTTGTTGTAGAGAAAAAGTGTTCCCATAAAAATAAAAATTAAATAAACGTATAAATTATTCTAAAAGAACCAGTAAACAGTATTATTACAAAATATATTATAATATTTATGAAGTTTATTATATACATGTCCTAAATAAATTAACTATTTTAATATTTTATATTCGTCTATTAAAACATTGCATCGGACCACCTACATCAACGAATCGAATATTAAGAATTTTAAATTCTTAGGTAATTATACAAAAAATGCATTTGAAAATATTGAAATTACAAATTTCACTTTTCCCTAAAATATGCATTCTGAATGTTTATTTTTAAACTCATTACATTATAAGTTAGCGAAATTGATTTCTTCTCCCAAAAATGCTTTTGCAAAGATTAAACAAAAATCAATGAAGAGTTTATTGATTTAATATTTTAATCTCTATTGGCTATAATAAAGTGCATTTTGAATTTTGATGTCTATATTCAATACTTTGTCTCACGGTCTTTTTTTCGGTCTTTATAATCCTAGAGAGCGTTGTATGTCACGACGGCTCAGAACGTGGTACAATAATCAAATTTTTAATATTATAATAAATTATAGTTTAATATATTGATAAATACAAATTTATTAAATATTTGATGTATTGTAAAATGCTTATATTATGTTTCCATATCGTTGTTGATATTTCATAATTAAATATATGATAATGTTAAACGGAGAACGGGGATTGTTGAACTTTCGATAACTTTGTATGCAAATGATTTAAATCGTTACCACTTGTTAATTGTTAGCGTAAGTTAATTAATTAATGCTTAAGTTAGTAAGAATATTAATTTTATCCAATACTCAGTATAAGTCCATGGGGTATCATTTATTAATTATTACGTATATTCTGTACTCAGTGTTGTATTCGTGTACTTTAATGAACACATTATAGTACTCAATACAGAAATGTAATAGGTGTCATTTATAAACATACATTTATTTAATATCATTATACTTTTAATTAATTAATTTTATTACTATAGTAAAAATTAAATTTACATGTCACTGATGAACACAAACAGAATAGACAGAATAATATATAATTGTAACACTTATAACATCATTGATATGGTAAGATTGAATAATTATTCAATCTTACCATATCTCCCATTTTAAGTATTTCTTTTTAAAAATAATACTCAATACTCTAAATACTTAAATAATTAATATATAATAATAATAGTCACAATAAAAAACATACAATTAATACATAATAGTACATAAAGTATAAGAAATTCATGTAATAATTTGTATTTGATAATTTCTTTGCAGAGATTGAAAATTGTTTAAAAATTAAAATTTGGCGCAAAAGGGCTATGGGTAAACATTAACCTTTTTTTATTTTTGGTGCGAACGGGCCATGTCCCAAAAAAGATACGATGGGTGGAATTTCAAAATTCTTAGGTCACATATTCGTCACCAGAGTACTGGACATGGAAATATTTATTCTGGTGTTGTCGTAGACACTAATGTACATAGTATTTGTTGTATTAAAACATAAATATTTGGAAATAGTTTATTGTTATCAAAGCATCAAAGCTTCTAAAGTCTTTTTTGATCACTGTTTATTTTTTTTTCATGTTGTGAAATATGTCTGTTTTTTTTTTCTTCTAATAATAACAATTTGTATAACTTATTTTTTTAATACTGAAGTGTCTGAAGCTATATTTATTTAATTCATTTTCGTATTAAGTATACTCATATATTACATAATATACATAAGTACTTAAGTATATTCATGAGTGAATTGGAAAAAATCCCGTGAATGAAAAGAGATTTTTTTTTAAAAATTATTTTAAACATTTTTTCACGGTTTTGAAACCGTGGTATTCATCTGAAGTCCTCATCAAGACAAAATTTTTGATTTCAAACTCGACCAGTTACAATTAATTTTTTTATTTTTATCAATCTCCTCAGTGGTTTCCTCACAAACGCATTGATAAATTAATTATTCAGTGTTGTCAAAATCAAAGTTTCACGTTTTATCACATAAAAAAAAAAAAAAAGCCGGACATACTTCGCACGATGGGTGTACTTCGCACGACGGGTGGTATTCTCTTGACGGGC
>JAIPRM010001528.1:0-37281 GCA_025469315.1 Stegophylla sp. TES_Ste_2020
TCCTTCGTTCAGAATCGTTTTACTGAAGAAATGATTTATAGTTTCTTTAAAATTTAATACGCCCGTCAAGAGAATACCACCCGTCGTGCGAAGTACACCCATCGTGCGAAGTATGTCCGGCTTTTTATTTTTTATCTTTTATCTTTATCTAGATAATATTTTCATTATCTTTTACCTTAAATAAATACATTTTTACTAGGAATCTTATATTTTCATCTAGATAAATTTGAAATTATCTGTGCGAATCGAGATAGATAAGATAGTATTCTTATCTATATCGACGTCAGTGAATAGCACGTCTACCAAGTAAATACATAGATAATAAAATGAAAAAATGAATGGGACATATCCAATGAGGCCGCTATATTTTTGTGATCCTGAACTGATAAGAAATTGAGGCCGTTTGTTTATGTATGGATATTATTTTGTTTAAATCAAAAAAATACCGCTTTTATTAAACTATTACAAACTCCTATTATTTTTTTTATTTTTAATTAATATTAAAATAGAATGATTTAAATAATAAAAATTTAATTTCATTAAATTGATTTGTTTTTTGGTGGTACATTCAGCACTGGTATCACCTATCACATTGTGAACAAACGACCTTAATTTCATAACACTTGATGACCCTTTGATAAGACGCTTAAGTCCTATCACTATTTTTACTATCTATGAGTAAATACCACTTCTGTTGTATAACCCGTCCAGTTCATTTTGGCCAATGGGTGATGTCACAGGTAATGGGTCCCCAACATCTATTTAATAATCTATGTAGACAATGATTGTCGAAGTACCAAATTATGAAGGTAATCACTTTGTAGATATCACAGTAGCGTAGCGTGCAACCGCGCCACTCGGACCGGGTGCGGAGATCAGATTTGCCGCCCTCCTCTCTTTTTAAGGAAAAATTTACTTTTTTTTTTTTTGCTCTCTGCTTCAATTTTTCAAAGACGTTACTTTTTTTTTTTTGCTTTTTTGCTCTCTGTTTCAATGCTTAAATTTCAAAAGATGTTTTAGATTCTGAATGGTGTGAAAAAACTTATGATTTTATAATGATGTTTATTTATTGTTTTATTTTTTTTCTCTCTCTTTCTGGAAACACTTTTTCATATAGAAATACTTGTCCAAAAGTTTCGATCAGTATCTTTATAGATCCCGAAACACACCCAGATGGTACTTTAGAGAGGTAATTTTTCCAATTTCCCAATACTTTTACTAAAACGTGGAAAATCTGTCCAAAAATTGGCAAAATATGCAATTACCGCGGAATTTCCGTAAAATTGAAAATTGGTTTTTAACATAAATTAAAAAATAATGTAGCTAGGAACTTGAAACTTTCGCCAATTACTAAAAACGATTCTTTAAAATTCAATACAATCGTAAAAAGCATCAAGAGTATCCCACCTGGGGTGTGAAAAACACCCGACAAGCGAAGTATACACTTTTTTTTGTTTTTGCTCGTTGCTTTCTAAATTAGCACTAAGGTGAAACAACTTTATTTTACATTCCTCCTAAAAATGCTACCCTCTAAAAGTGCCTCCCGGGGCGGACCGCCCCTTCCACACCACCCACACTACGCCACTGAGATATCAAATAGTAATCAATCAAAAATTATCGTTCTTCTGAAAACATTACTTCCGTAGATTTATATCAATGCATTTAAGTTAGTATTGCATTAGGCAATATGATTATTTTTCAGTACAATTTAATTTTCGATCCCCTGATATTTTAAAATCGTAAATTCGTAACGGTCGCCGCCGGCCAAAATGAACTGACCGTATTAGACTCAACACATTTTTTATTTTACTTGTTACCTATTTTAGAAGGTTTTGCACAACAAGTCAAGGGATGTTTTTAATTTTTGATTTGCAATGAAAATCGGAGACGTCATTGAGCGTAGTGAGTCGATCAAATATCTAGTGATCTACACCAAATAAATTTTTATTTTACTTTGTCATACGATATAATAATAAGTAAATAAGTGTTTGTTTTTAAATATTGATGCAACAATATAATAATAATAATAATAATAATGATCTTTATATATCACCTTAGACAGGTAACTAGTGAAATAATGATTAATTTTGAGTAGATTAGCTCACCAGACGTTTGGTGAGCTTATCCAACGCCTTCGCTTCGTTTTGCATATCAAAAATATTTTATTTTTTATTTATTTAATTTTAATTTCAAACAATGAAATACTGGGCTTCACTGAGAAAACTCGTGTGAGTTATATTCCTCAACTTGTCATGTAAAACCACTTCGAATAAGTAATAAATAATTTAAAAATATATTTTACGTAAGTTAATTCAATGAGTGATTGTATTACTTTCTTTTAAGTTATAACTTCATTTAAAAGCAAACCGTGGAGTACGGAATTGGTATTTACCGAAGTACGGAATCGGTATTTACTGAAATACGATAACAGAAAAGTTCCAAAAGCTATAAAACTAGATAACATAAATAAAAAAAAAAAAAATTACTTTGATAAGTATTCTATGTACTAAAATTAACTCGAGTTAATTATTATAAATTATAATTAACAGTGAAGATCATATTTTAATGTCACACTTAGTAGGTGCGTACCGAGAGTTTTATTTTAGGAGATTTGACTGCTATAGATTTTACGTAAAAATAATAGTTTCATTAACAAAGAATTAACATCATTGTAAAACCACTATAGATCCTATTGTTTCACTTAGAATCTAAAAAAATTTAATATTAAGTTGATGGCACCTGGCATTGCTACCACTAAATTATTTTATTATGGATAATTTTACATATTTTTTTATCTTTCAGGAGAAAATACAGCTCCCTTAGTCCCCTCCCCATAAATATACCACAAGTATTGGCGCAATTAAGATAAAACAATTTGGGGGGAGACTAAACTATTTATTTTTGTCTAATTTAGTTCCCTTATGGAGCCGTCTTATGCAGTTAATAAAAATGTGGAGACAATGTAGGTATTCGTATAGGTTCATATTATAAAGTTTTCAAAAACATACTGATGAAAGGAAAAAATGTTTAAAATGAAAAAACTATTTATAAGTTGGGGAAAAAATTATTTTTGAGGGGTAAGGGGGCGTTAAAATTGTTTTACGAAGCGAAAATATTGTTACTGTCCCGCTGACTCGGAGCTATGGTTTAAACGGAGGGGGGCTAAATCCAGCAAACAGAAACGACAGTCGACAGGACTGGCTAGAACGCTTCGGGGTCGTTCGATTCATTCAATGGTAAATAAAACGGATTGCGCGTATCGGGGGCAAAAATGTTTATACTAGCGAAAAAGTGATGACTGCCACTTGAGTGGACAAAACGCGTTGTAATAACGTACGTACGTGTATTGGGCAAGTAAATTAATTATTATGAGGGCGAGTAGAGTCAATAGAGGAAATTCGCGACCGGTAAAGACGACGACGACGTGTCGTTCGTGAGCATTGGTGCGTGCGTGCGTGCATGAGTGTGCGACTTGCGAAAGGCGGTGCGGAAATGTCGAATCGCCCGGCGATGAAAGACGTTGCGCGTGCGTGCGCGCGTGACCGAGCGTTCCGTCGTCGTGCGCTTGTGTGTCGCCGCCGCGCCGCCGTAGCCGCCGCCGCCACGCGCTGCACACGCTCGGCCGAAACGCCGGTCCGGCTCCTCCACGCGCTACGAAATTCGGCACTGGGCCGGGTTCACAACCGCGGCGCTCTTCGGCCGCCGTCGGCAGCCGTCGATGCCGGCCGACAAAGTGAGAGAGGTAAATAGTCCGGCCCGGCTCTTTTCGGATTTCGTTCCTCGTCCCCATTAACTTAACCATTGTTGTGGTACTGTTTCGATCTTCGGCCAGTGTCGTTCGCCGATTTATTTTCGATATCTCGTCGCCCGCGCTAAAATGCGTCCGTTTTCGTTTTCACCGTAGCCGTTTAACAGTTCGCGGTGAAAATTAAAAAATTGAAATCAATCAATCGTTTTCCCGTCTCTCTCATTTTTTCCCACTCTTTTTCGAATAGATTTTCCCCGCGTTTTCCACATAATATCCTCACGGCCTGTCGTTCCCAGTTTTCTTCGTCGTTGTATTCTCTTCTCGAGCGGGTTCGCGATCTCGCATTGCGCCTGCACTTTACCCCCGAAACCTCCGCGAAAATGTGCCCGGCTTATTGAGCATCGCATATCGCCGCCACGACCGCCACCGTACGCCGCCTACTCGATTTGAGGACACACACTCATTGCTAGTCAACAGAGTCCATCGTCTCCTGTCGTCCCATTTCGGCTCCGGTGTAAAGTTGTGGGCAGAACTGATCATCATATTATGGATCGTCAACAAATACACAAGGTGCGTACCTATTTTGTTATTGATCTGTGACTACGATAATGAGTTTTTTCCTTAAAAAAAATTCGCCATTAACTGAGTCTTTAAATGGTTTTCGTTGCGAAATGCTTTCGTTTGAAAATAATTATTATAATGTAAAAATATTTAATAATACATAAATTATAAATTTTAATCGTTCCACCTTTAATTAATTACTGTTTTATTTGAATGAAAATATTCAAATTAACATAAATGTATCGCGAATTAAAGTAAATATTTATGTGTTCGTTCAAACAGATTAATTTGTTGGTTTTGCAATGGTTTTTATTTCTATTTGCGTTGTTTGAACTCCGACATGTTAATCAATATTACCTACAGTAATTTTGAATTGTCGAATAATATTTGAAAGTTAATACAAATCAAATATGATCAATGCTAAAAAAATTTCGGGTGTATACCTATGTTTATGATATTGCATTGCGCATTACGTTCCAGTGAGGTTATCAGATGTAAACTCCAGAATTTCAATTTTTGCGTTCATTTATTTCTTTCATTATTAAAATTCCATATTTTTTGAAAGCATTTTAGAAGACGTGTAAACTAAATTAATTATGTTGTTACAACATAATGACAACATCTTGACCTAAGTCAACAAATTATTTAAACAGACTGTATTGACGACTGACCTTGTGAATCGAGGCCTCTTATAGTTTATTTGGGGATAATGATTTGATCGAAACTAAGTTTTTACTTGATATTACACAATAAAATAAATATTTGTTCAATGCCTAGGTACATATTAGTTTGTTGGAATAGTCAAAACGATTTATTTACCTCTAACGCGTTGTCTTGTATATAATAACTACCCGTCTATAATACCATATGTTTTCGGGTCCTGGGCTATGTTATATTATAACTATGCCACTAAAAAGTCATAATATGTACACCTATCTACAAAAATTTATATTACCCCCATATATATACACACAAACACACACACACACATATTATATGCTATGACGTGACGAAATGGTATTTTTGGCAATAATACGTACTGTTACTTGTGATACTTATTATTGTGTCTTTATCGTGTTTTTTTCAATACTGTAAAATATATTTTTTAGCGTCCTTGATACCTAACATTTTATGAAGTTTTAATTTTTGATGAACTTGCGCAAAAACCGTGTTTTATGTTCATACCTAAATTTAATTTGAATTATTAATATTCTTTTTAACATTTTCATTAGATCGTTCAATCAGAAGGATATCGCTGGATTAAATTTTTTATGAAAGCTACAATAATCTTATTCATTTATCGCCGCATATTGCGCAGTAATTCGTAAAAATATCAATAATAGTTAAAATTAATAAGATGCATAATAAGGCTACTGGACACTACTCGTGCAACACTTAGGAATTCTGATTTAATCTCTGAATTATTATTATTTTGTTATCTGAAAAGATTAATGTACTTTTAATATTTTTAATTTCCAAGCTAATTTGATTGTTATAATATTACAAATATTTTATCGATGTACAACTGAAAATGCATGATTAAAAATTGAAATACTTCAAAAGTGATAATCTTGCATACAAACCTCTTTTATATAGTATACAATTTAATTACATTAGGTATCTCAACAAATACATATTTGACACTTACAATAATAATTTTAATGTTCAATCAAAACATTTCAATTTAATATTCGGTTTTTATAACGTTTGTGGATGGTTTATAGACGATTTTTATTATCGTAGGGCTATAATTTTGGTAAAATTATTAAATTTAATATGAGCAATTAAATTCGTCTGGGATGTATGTTTCACATAATGAACAACTCAATTTGCCGAGGTCGGTCGTCGTGCCTACTGTATTTCACGAGCGGTAGATCTGATTTTTATTTTTAAAAAAAAATGTGCAATGTGTAAAACCTTTTGGACGATTTTTAATAATAATATACACATTACAATGACAACACACAAAATATTAACGTGTGTTTGTGTATAATCATATTGTGATAAAAACTAAAATAGTAGAATATTGCTAAATCGTTCGCGAAAGCGCGTGTATGTACAGTGTTCTTGGTCCGAACGTTCGAGTCGAAGGGAAATTATTAATGACAGACATTTGGCCCCTTGACTTGCGAATAAATTTCACGGGATCCACAAGTTCAATAAATATTGTTGTCCTATTAACGTCCCTGTAACTCTGCGCAACCGATATTGTCTGTATGCTGCGAATGCACGCAATCGTATTGTTATTATATCGAGCAAGAGATAACGGGCGAGAAAAAACAACTCGAAAGCGTGATGAGAGGGGTGCAAGGGCAATAGTTAGACGTTCTCACGTACAATAATACCGCAGACTCCATTCCGAATTATATTATTATTTAAATTAGACAAAATGTTTAACCGTTCGTTCAGTTTTTTTTTTTTTATTTTGCGCACAAACGACAGGTAGTCTAGCGATAACGGGCGCGTACTACGCACTCGCCCGATAATGATCACCGCGTAAACGGTCGGAAACGAATTACAATCGTATTCGAGCCGTGTTTGTTTATATTATGGAGAAAAATGTAAAATGTCACCGGCGTAATAATAATAATAATAATACGCGCTTTTTCCTCGTCTAGCCGCCGCGATTTTTACGCACACACCAACTACTAACACGCATTCCATATTGCTGTTTCTATTGATAAACCGATCGTCGTCGGGTCCGGGGGGGGGGGTGAGAAACGGGGGATCGCTGGTGTTCGGGATGGATTTTCACTATAATATGTTACCGTCAATAGGTCCGGTGATCCCACATTTGGAGGTCAATGCACCCTCACACACGATACTGCTACTACTACTACTACAGTACTACCTACCACTGTGTGCACACGAAGGGTTCGTTTTTGAGGCCGTTGAACTCTCAAACTCTCATCTGGCCCGGAGGGCGTCGTATAAACTGTACATGTTACTATATACGACATTGTATGAAATACGAAGGTACACACCACCACCGTCGCACACACACACACACACACACACACACACACACACACACACACATACATACACACACATACACACACAACCGAATAACTATTATCGGAAGGATAATGACGCGCGCAAAAAGAAAATAATACACCGGAGCCGTTTTAATTTTTTGCTTATATTTTCCCTGGACACTCATTGTAGTAGTGGCGACGTTGTAGTATATTTTGGCAAGAGACAAAAGTGAAGGCGACGGTTGTGACTGTTGTATACGACCGGCGGAGGTGGCGGACGGCTAGCCGATGTCTATGAAAAAAAAAAATAAATAAAAAAAAAAAACACACAGACGTAATGTATAAGAAGCGAATTTCCAGTGCGAATAATAAATGTATATTATTGTGTTGTGCGTGTCGGTGGAGGACCAGTGTGGGCGGGAGGGGATTTTTTTTTTATGAATTCGTATGCGTTCCGCACTCTCCGTCGCATTGTCGAGGTCGGTGTTCGGCGGCGGCCACTTCGAGTGTGCTGTAGAGGAGCGGTTCGCGGGGGCCCACGTGTAGGAGACGGACCGGCGTTTCTGCTGGCGAAACGGCAAGCCGGCTCCTCCACAACCGCAGGCCAGCCCGCCGCCGCCAATGATGCGTTGGGAAAGGTTACCGCCACCGCGACCACCGCCTCTTCATTACCACCTCCTCCTCATCTGACTCCTCCTCCGGCCTCGTTGCACGCATGTTCCGCGCCGCGCGCCGCGCACGGCGTAATGTAATTTCGTGTTATGACGATTCGCGAGCGGTGCGCTGGTAGGGAGGAGCATATTGCGTAACCACTCGCTTACTGAAACCCCGCGCGCGGCATCAATCTACGCAACCGTCGCCCGTCGCACGCATAGCGCGTACACCAATAATAATATAATGTCGTATTGTTATCGTTTTTGCGCCGATTCTTTTGCTCCTCGTCACTGCTACAACACTACCTTCATGTTATTACTACACCTCTTATATTATATCATTTGCGAGCGCGAGGATACGCCACGACTCTCCACCACAGGCCACACGCCAAAAAGCATCATGTACGTGATTAGGCGTAATTGGTGATAATTCGTTGTCGTTTAATTTTTCCTATTTAATATTGTGTGACCCACATAATGCCTACGCGCGTACAATACGGTGTGTACGCTACTCGCACGGCATTACGATAGCGCGTAGTACACCCACATGCGTCCGTCGACCTGTGTACGTGTACGCACACACGTTGTGGTGCGTACGATATTATTTTTCAATTTTTATTACGGGGCCAACGATCGGAGGACGGTGTATAATAATTTGTTGTTTTTTTTTTATTCTCCATCGCGCTATCCGTCCGGCCGTCGTTCCACTCTCTCTCTCTTTCACAATATTTCACTCTTTCTCTCTGTTGGCGACTGTGGAACGCGCTGCAGCCACCGCCTCTGCTTCTACTCAGTTGCTTGCCCCTCTGTGCTCCGCCGCTGCGGGTCGGGCGCAAACACAACAACAAAATGAAAATTCGGCAGTATGCGTACACGCACACGCACTGACACGAGCGCGGCGTGGTCGCTGCTACGGTGTCAACGAACCCCGGGCCTCCCAAATGCAAGGCGCGCCCCTTTTTTTCAGAGAATAAACGCCGTGGTCGCGGTCGTCGCCAATGGTATCCGACCCCAATGCCCGAGTTATTGGCTCGTGGAGTGCGTGCCGCGGTGCGTGTGTGATTCACTGGGGTCAACGAACGGGCGCCCCGCGGGTCGTTACCACGCAAAATGCGTCGAAATGAAAGGAAAAGAACAAAAAATCTCGTTTCTCCTCTGCCGAAAAATATAGAGGTTCTATAAATACACGCTGAAGACTCGTCCACCAAGGTTATAATAATACACGGTGCACGGAGGTGGCGATGTCGTATAATTCAGTGGTTCCCAAACTTTTATGGTCACAGAAAATTGAAAAATGGTTTGTATTTATTTGGTGAAACCATAATTCCAACTTGATCCATATTTTTCAGCTGTTAACCATAAACAGGTCATACCTAAAACAAACAGGGGAAAGAGTAAAAATAAAAAATATAGGATTATTATTAAGTATTTTTATATAATAGATAATTTATAAAACATTTGGACATATTTTCAAAAATCCATATGCCATAGAGTAGTATGGTTTGTTAATAATTATAATATAATATATATATCTATATACTTAAATGTCTTTTTAAAATTTCAATTTTATATTAAAAAAAAATAGAAAAATTGGATTAAATTTCGGAAGTTGTTTAAACCTCCAACTGTCCCCACCCCGGGTATATGCGCCATTTATGTATTAAACCGTTTGCTAAGTAATAATACGTTTAACCAGGAATAAAGTGAAAACCCATTATTTTAGAAATCTAAATCATGTTTTAATCGTATAGAATAAACTGTTTTATGTGTTTACTTTGAGTAGTTTTAAAATCAGGTATTAAGTCATTAAGTCATCATTAGGCCTGTGTCATCAATATTGCTGTGCGGGTGTCTAAGTTCCAAGGAAAAAACTTTGGGAATCATTTATCTATATACTTAATATAGTATTATGTACAAAAGACTTTCGGCTGATACTTGGTGTGTCGAGTTTGCATCGTGCCCACAGATGCAGCGATGTGCGTTTCCCACACGAAAAACAACCCCGCGTTCCGCGTGCGCTCGGCAGGTGGGTCGCTGTGACGACGACAGTGATGACAATAAGTTTTTGTCCGTTTCCACCGGTGTATATTTACGTGTATACACAGGGATAATATTATTACCCAACCGCGTACCACCATTATTTTTATCATCATAATACCTCCGGGGGCCTCGTGTTTGTGTGCATAGTTATGCTGCTGCGAAGGGAAGGAACAAGGACGAATCATGTCGTCGTACAGAGGATTCGTTGTCGTTCGATGACCTCAGTGCGTTTTTATTGGACTTATTATTATTATTATTTTTCCCCCTTCGGTTCGCGAGCACCGAGGCGTTCCTCTACTCCTCTACTGCCCGTGCACCGATCCCACGTGCAAAGACCTTCGTCGGCCGCGTTCGGCTCCAGTCGGTGATCGCTGTGCGTTTCTTCTTATCGCCGGGTGCTTATAGTGTACGCATTACGCACCGCGCGCACGCATACACGCACGCATATATACACGCACACGCACTCACGCATACGAACACAAACGCACAAACACACGCACGCAACGCGTTCGCCGCTGCCAAAGCACGAATCGCCGCGCGCGCGGGGAGGCACCATACGCGGCAGCAGCGGCGGTAGGCAGAGTGCGTACGCCGCGCGCGCCGTCGTCGGTTCGCGTTAGCTCACTCGCACATACGCATATTCCCTATATTATATACGCGTGACGCCGGAAAACCGAGATAGGACCGTGGTTCGGACGAAGCGCGCACGCCGCCTTCAGGGCTTCAGTAGGCTGTTGACTGTTGGCCGCGGTCCCGCGACCGCGCGATAATCCCATCACTCTCCGCACATACAAAACTCTCGTCACAGCAACGTTCGCTTGCATTCATATAGTCGAACCCGCCTATCATTCGTTTTCGTGATTTCCTAGTTTTTTTTTTTATATATATATTTACATTATCTTCTTCTCTTTCACCCACTTTCTCTATCTATCTCTCTCTCTCTCTCTCTCTCTCTCTCTCTCTCTTTCTCTCATAGACACTCTCCCACTCTCATTGTCTTTCTCTCACTCTCTCTCCGTCGCTCTCTCTTACACATTCAAAACGCACACACGCATTTCCCCTCTTCTCCGAGCGCCGTCCTTACATAGCAGCAGCTGCTGGTTGCAGTTGTAGCGTACCGGCGTGGAGGTGACTGCAGCAGCAGCAGCAGTATTTCTCTAGGCTCCTCCGTACATTGCACTCGCAGTCGCGTCACTCCTCTCCCAGCGGTTCTTCCGGTGGCATGCCAGAGTGAAAAATGGCTCAACTTTGGGACAAATCACAGAAACAGTGGATTAAAAATTTCTGGCTCAACCTCCAGAGCAACAAAAAGAACGCCGGTGGTAAGCACTGCGAAGCTTTTCATTTTGATTTTATTTCATTATAATATAATTATTATGCGAATAATATTATTATTGCTATAACGTTATTAATTTATCGCGTCATCGTCGTCGTCGTTCGTGTGTCGAAAAAAGTTTTTCGGTTCTGATACAGAAAACGGACGATGGCATTTTTTTTTTTAATTTTAATTTTTTTTTCACATACTTAAGACAGCATAATTATTATATGTAGAATTCAGTATGCTACTATATCCTCAGACATCGAATTTTGTTTACATTAGTTCAGTTCAGTCTGTTGAAAATAAGATTTTTTTACATTTTAATCGACGTGGTGACATTTAAAACTGTACGTTTTAGTGTACGATAACTGCATATAATATTATCCCGTATTATCCTTATATCATCGTTATTTATACACGTATATATTTTTAGTGTGAAAAATAAAAATACTGAGGTAGCAAATTTGCTGAGTAGATTTTTTACAGTTAGAGTTTGAATATTATATTAATTGTATAGTCTTATGATTATTTAGTTGATGATAGCTGATGTAGTGAAGAATAAAATCATATAGTTCGCAGTGCGTTTTATTTTCAATATTACATTTAAATATGTTGTAAATTATAACATAATGAATAAGTTTAATACTATAGTATAACGCATGGACGTATGTCATAGACAATATTATAGTAGTAAAACATAAATATTATGTAAAATTAAAATAAATTTAAATTGATTGCAGGTAAGTTTTTTAAAAGTTTGTTCAGTTGTATTACATTAAACAGTAAATATATTTTAATAGAATTTTTGTTTCCTGTAGAATTCGTCCCCCGTAGGTATTATTTATCAATAGGTTAATAGCTATTATATTACGTAATATTTACCTTCATAAAAACCTCAGTTTTTTTCTTCTTTTTTAATTTTTGACTTTATCTAATACATTCTTTAACAAATTTAGATATTCCTTTTTTTAATAATTATAATTAAATCGAAGTTCAATAAGTTCTTTAAACGAGTCTATTTACAGAATATTAAATGTTAGTACTGTGTAAGTGCATAAGATGCATATGATACAATTTGAATAGGTGCATAAGTTTTTCTTACATTCGGTATGAATTAAATATTATTATTAAATTATTTTAATAGAGTCTACTGTTGAACTGATTATTTCTCGGAACGCGAACGCGGGTGGAAATGCCAATTTATTAAAACTATAAAATTTACCCAAAAGGAAATTTATAAATTAAAAAAAAAAAAAAATACTTCAAACACTGGAACAATATAAACATGAAAAATAAATAGTATCTAATATCATATTGTATATATTTAGAATTTAAATGACCATAATTTGTTTTTTAACATAAATTAATGTAGGTACATTAGTTAACATATATTTATTTACATCTGTTATCTTTAATACGTGACCTTTGTCTTTAGGTTTTATAAGCCGTCTCTCAATTATAAAATTACATTAAACTATGTACAGTAAAAAAATTAGAGAAGTAGATACTGGTCCTAAAAATAGGATCAGACTAGGCCTAAAAATTAAAATTAAATAATATATAAATGGATCAGACCAATTAATTTGCCAGACTAATTTTTGTAATGCTCAATATATTTTCTTATTATTGATATTTTAGTAGTAATAATAAAAAAAATTTCTTAGATCAATGTTTCTATAATTTTGAGAAAAATATTCATTATTATAATAATGGGCTGACTAAACCATGTGGATACGTGTGAAAATAATTATAATATTATGATCGAACTAAACCCAATCCATTGCATTATTATCCTAGACCGAACCGAGCCTATGAATAAATATAATATTTTGACTGGACCGAACCAAACCTTTGGTATATACCTGTTACAATAACAATAAACACTCATTATACACGATTGAGTTATTCTTATTGCCCGTGTTAAAGTGTTTTACTTGTATTTTATTTATTACATATAATGCGCATCGATATAGTATTTTTAACTCTTTTTATTACAGATATATCTATAAAACAACTAAGTAACCTCTTTCATACTTACAATTTGTATGCGTAATAATTAATATATGATTTTGTTTTTGTGATTAACACTATCGCATACAGATGTCCGTGTG
Source organism: Stegophylla sp. TES_Ste_2020 (assembly GCA_025469315.1). Taxonomy (NCBI): domain Eukaryota; kingdom Metazoa; phylum Arthropoda; class Insecta; order Hemiptera; family Aphididae; genus Stegophylla; species Stegophylla sp. TES_Ste_2020. Next base: position 13,410 of record JAIPRM010001528.1, read on the forward strand.
TTTATGTGTATATGCATATGTATTATGTATAAAAATGAAAACATTGCCTAGAATATAGGTGCCACGCTACACAGTTCGCAATTATTGAGAAATTATGCACAATCAGCTATTTAGTTGTTTCATTTTCCTGTGCTTATAAACTTATTAAAACTTGTCTTCTAACGTATAATCATTGGAGCTTTCTGACTTTAAAATACTTGTAATGTCATGTATTGTAACATTCATTTTATCATAAATATATGTATATATATTTATTTATACATAATAAATTGTCACCATCGACCTACATTAAATATACACTCGACGCTTTTCAGCTCTTCCCATATTAAAATAACACACATCACTTGAGTTCAACACATTCCATTTAAAAGGATGAACTAAAAGAGTTACAATTATTGACAATCATCTTTCACTACCATATCGTAACGTATTATATATTATAAAATATAATTTAATATTAGAAATATAAACCAAACTGGTGATTTTATCGGTAAAATCCTCTCACAATAGTAATCAGCCCCAACTATTGAAAACTTATCCGACAGGACCAGAAAACTTTTCCTATATAACTTACAATATTATAATAAGAATCCTCTGACCATATTACAGTATAACACTATAACATAAATTTAGTTAATTGAAGTTTAATACTTATTAAACATTGTTAAAGAATAAAATATTAACTAGAAATAAAAAAGGCTAATTCTTTATTAAATATTTTTACTGTCATACATATTATATTTCATTTTTAGCTTTACGCTGAGTATTAACTTTTTATTGTTATTAATACTATTGTTTTATAGTGAAAAATATGCTTTGAATGTAGTCCGATTATCTGCGTTGAATCGACTTATTTAGTATGCTTTGTTAATAAACGTCATTGAAAAAATAGGTATTATTTCATAAACGAGTATTTTTTTAATTACTCTTGGAAACTTTTGTTTTCTCTAATTACTCGTACTAGATCCAATTACTTTTAATGTCTGTATGCGGTCAAGTTATTCTAATCGGATTGTCTGACTCAAATTCCAACTGTTAGTGTTTCCACGGTCTGCATCCAAAATTCCTTTAGACATGTTATTTGCTCTCGGCTAATATACGCTGTAACTTTTTTGCAACTCTGTTAATAAGTATAGACACTCGAAATTCGCGAGTTTCGTATTGCGCGGCGTTGCGAATAGGCAATTCACGGCCGTCTGCGTCTTGTATGCAAAATATCGTATTGCCAATTTTTTCAAACGTGCGATTTTTTCGCGCGTACGTTTTGTTTGCCGGTTTGCACATCATAACAATCGGATAACCGCTGTAAATCGATTTCATGCAGACGGTCCCGTCTCGTAAACCACACTTGATGATTGTCTCGTATGACATTTTTTTCTCCGAACACTCGACTGTTGTAATCGGGTACGAGGAAATAATATTAATCCGTTTGAACAATATATTGCAGCAGTGTCCGAATGTTTCGGACAGGTCGCGTCCACCGCGTTAATAAAGAGTTAAAAAACGCACACGTCGCAAACGTGTTAATTATTTTTTTTTATTCCACATTGTGCTGACACGTACATTACCATGATTATAAGAGGCGCATTTCAAGGTGTTTATTTACACGAATAATATTGTATGTATGTATCGACGTAAATATCGCACGTAATCATATACCTTGGATCCAGTATCGTGTGAAAAAATAAAAACAATTGCCAATTTCGAATAATTAATTAAACAATTTTAAAAATAGCCCGCAGTTATACTGTGTGAAAAAACCTTTACGAAAATCCGTATAATGAAAATATTAATTGCGCGTGATGGTGTTCGATTCGCGAACCCTGCATGCAGGGCTTGTATATTATTATTATATTATGATTCTTTTGACTACCCTTCTGCGCGCATAAAAATGACATTACTTAATAGAATAACAAAACGGATGACTGCGACGAGTGTATGAAATGAATAATAATAATATTTTGAATATTATTTCATTAAAACGAAAAACGGCCGTGTCGTTTATTAAATGATTTACTCATATACAAATTTAGTATTATGTCAAATAAACGTATTTGCAACGTGTTATATTGTGTACATAAATATTGAATTATCGCGCCGCAAGCTTACCTGCTAATATTATGTATTATATAATGAATGATGCTCGTGCAGAAAGGACGTATTATCCGACCCCGTGCGTTTATTTATTATGACGTATTACATATGCATGAAAAAAAAAATATATAATATCATATTATATATGCACAGTATATAATATACACGTATCTACATTATAATAGTTGTCCTTTCTACATTTCATATTACCAAACATGGACAGGTTTTTTATTCTTCCGGTTCTTTATAAAGTTTCTATATATTTATATATTGCGCTATACCACGAGATTTTAACTTAATATTCGCGTTGGACATTTTAATACTTTTAAAAACTGGCTAATGGATTAATATAGTAAATCCAAATAACGAAAACTAAATTTTCTACCTATACTGTGCCTAACTTTTCCTATACTCTGTCCGCCAATCGAGTGTATTATTTGAGTTTACAAATCACACTATCCACGCCCACATACCTACATCATATATGTACCTATACGAAGTTGATATTTAGTAATTTTTTGATAACTAATAACATATTCGGTTCCTTCCCGATACCTGTGATAAAATGTGTTAACGATATTAGTAGAATAATAAAATAATTATTATTCTCGATGATTTGAATTTTTGACAAATCATTTTTTTTTATTATTATTATTCCTACTACTCTTTTAGATTTGAATTAGGTATAACCTGTTAAATACAGTAAAATATGTATACGTATAGTGCAGTGTTCAATCAGGGGGGCGCGCCCCCCTAGGGAGGCGTGAGCAAATTGCTGGGGAGGCGCAAGCAGTCATCATAAAGTAAAATTTTTAATTAGTGTAGAGAAAAATTAAAAATTAATAACGACTGTTATTGGGTATCGATGACATAATATAAAGATTGCAATCGATGTTTAGTCGCTAAACATAACTTATTATTATTATTTTATACTAATTTATTTCTACAATTATTATTCATATTCATTGATAATCCCTTATATTATTTACTGTTATTCATATAATATTATAATTATTATCATCAATAAAAAAGTTATCAGTCCGAATATTGTATAGTTTATTTGTAAAGTATACAAAAAAGATGAAAAATTTTTTTCATTTATAGGAGAGGAGAGGCGCAAGATTTTTGAAAATCTACAAAAGAGGGCGTAGAATAGAAAAGGTTGGGAACCACTGGTATAGTGTGTGCCTGGTCACCAATTTCGGAAAATGCGTATCGCTACTCTTAAGGAGTGTAATTTAGTAATTGAAAATGTACATTAACAAGTACACCTTTTTTTGAGTTGTTATTATTATCTTTTTTTTTTTTCTTTACATCGTAAACACCACCTAGTCCTAGTGGTTAATAGTTTTTGAAACACAAGTACTTCTAAAGTAGGCACCCGATTAGAAAAAAAACCAGTAAATCGTGTAGTATACATAGATAGTGTTTTTGATACGTGGAATTTCGTTGGTATAAAATAATACACTACGTATAAAACTTAGTCAAACAAACTCGAAGAGGAAATGTTAACATTAGAAAAAAAATATGGTTTTATTAAGTACCTATCTATACGCATACCTAAGTGTATTATTTCTTTAATTTATTAAGTAAATTATTTACGAGTACTCCTTTTGATTTAAGCGAATTTACGCGCACACAAAACTTTAAACTGTCGTCCGGTCGTGACGCATCTAGAGGTTAGCGAAAGGGGCGCAGAAAATATAGGTTTGCAATGAAGTTTATTAAATTAATATCCAAAAATTTCATATTATGTTTCTAAAGACCAATATTTTATCTCCTTGGTGCATTTCCTGGTTATTATTGTCTTACCTATTTGATTATTTTTCAATATATTTTCTAAGCATAACGAAAAAATATCGAATTATAAGAGTCAAGTTAAAAACATAAAATATATCATTTTTATCAATAATTAAATCGACTTTGAGTATAAGGTTGAATATTGAAAAATGTGCCGCTGCTAATAATCATAAAAAATTAATACATAATTTATCTAAATACTTCTCTGTCTCGAAAAAATGTTCATACTAAGTTAACTGATTTCGGACACGATGTTAAACTAAAATTTATCTTTCTTTTAACTCGAAGAATTTTGAATTATAAATTTTCTAGACCTCAAAATGTTTTTTTTAATCGCCTATATGTATACTTCTAAAAACACATTATTTATTTCATCAAAAGTCGTTCAAAAAACTGTATAGTGTCCTGTTTAGAAAAAATATATGCACTCAGTGAAAAAGAATTATGCTTTGAAATAGGTACATTCTCTTGTCAAATTCTTTTCAAATCTGAGCGCAAACGAGGGTGATAGTTATACGGGATCGTCTGTTGGACCCATGCAGAGGCAGGTGCTATTAGCCAGTTTTTGACAATAATGTACTCATGACATCATGATCAGTGTGTATTTCATACTTAATGGTTTGAAGGAGTGATAATTTTTTTTTCTCTCATTTTAATTGTGAGAAAACATTCTTTACATACAATAATAAATGTGTAGCCGTTTTAGATAAGTGAAGTCTCTGAGGATAAATGTAACGATTTATTGGTATAACACTATGGATGAAATATATTAAATATGAGTAATTCTTTTACGAAAAATATATATTTACAGTTATTTTCCTGGAGATGGAGATATATTTTTCAATGATAAGGAGTCCCCCTAGTCCCACTCTTAAAATAATAATTATAAAAGATTATACTTGCATAAATACTATTGGTATACTCATTAAAGCTTATGGATGTGGTGTGGAGTGAATAGTTCTTAGTTTTGAAGTAACGATATTACCAAGTATAAAAACTAAGAATGAAATTATTTTATAATTTAAAAAGAAAAATAATAAAAATGTATATGGTATATCATTAATATCAAAATTGATAAAGTAACACATGTTTTACAAAATACAAGCAATGGTTAAAAACTATAAAAATGTATCCCTCATACTGACAAATATAATACCAGATGAATCATTACTCCTACTTATAGCTATAAGTAGATGTCTCCATGTTTTCTTAATATCACAGATTTTTACATTATAATGCCTTTAATTTTTTTGGTCCATAATCTTTATTTTCATTTGTGATTAATTTTCGTCCGCTTCCGTTTTGTTCGCAGAAAACGTATTGGGCCATGTATCCGACATGGTAGAACTGATCAATGGCGAAATGCCGATACTGAGCACGTCCGGCGTAGGAAGATCGACTGCAGATTGCGTACGGGTTGGCATCGACTGCACTCTGAGCCCGCTAAAACCGGGTGCCACAGCTACCGTGACTGGCGCCACGTACCAAAAACAGGAGGACGGCTCGTACCGCAACGCCGAGGCCTCTGTAGTGACCGGAGCGGCGATCAAGCGCGTGGTGTGCAGCCCGGATCTGCCGGTGTTCACCATCACACCGGTGGTCGAAGAGGCGGCCGTGACAATCGATTCGGCAAAGACAGCAGCGGCGGCGGCTACGCCGTTGGCCGTGCCGTCGACGCATGGCTCGACAGTCGTGCAGGACACCGCCATTGTCGCCGCCGCCGCGGCAAGGGCGTCGTCGGACAAGTCGCTGCAGTGTAACGTGTGCCACAAAGTGTTCATGCAGAAGAACGCGTTCCAGAATCACTTGCGGTCTCATGTCAAAGACACGGCCGCGTCCGAGGCTGGCCCGTTTCAGTGCAACTTCTGCAGTAAGTCGTTCACGGTGCCGGCCCGGCTAACGCGGCATTACCGGACGCACACGGGCGAAAAGCCGTATAAGTGCGACTACTGCGACAAGCCGTTCTCGGTCAAGGAGAACTTGAGCGTACACCGGCGTATCCACACCAAAGAGCGACCGTACAAGTGCGACGTGTGTGACCGTGCTTTCGAGCACAGTGGCAAGCTGCACCGGCACATGCGCATACACACGGGCGAGCGGCCACACAAGTGCTCGTTCTGCGACAAGACGTTCATCCAGAGCGGGCAGCTGGTTATCCACATACGGACGCACACGGGCGAAAAACCGTACGTGTGCAAGACGTGCGACAAGGGGTTCACGTGCTCCAAACAGCTCAAGGTGCACACGCGCACGCACACGGGCGAAAAGCCGTACTCGTGCGACATTTGCGGAAAGTCTTTCGGCTACAATCACGTGCTCAAGCTGCACCAGGTGTCGCACTACGGCGAAAAGGTTTACAAGTGCACCATTTGCCACGACACGTTCACGTCCAAGAAGATCTTGGAGAACCACATCAAAAGCCATTCGGATAACGGGGGCGGTGGCGCGACCGCCGGAAGTAGCAGTGGTCAGGCGACTAGCCTGTCAGCGGTTTCGGCCGCGGGCTCCGTTGCGATGGTGGTCGTGGCGAACGGTGGTGCCAAAGACGCGTCCGAGAGCGAGACCTCGTCGAACGGTGGCAGTGACAAGGAGAACACCAGGAACAAGTTGACCGCGGCGGCCACCGTTCTGTTACAGCTGTCCGACGAGTCGAAGCGTGGCTCGGCGGACGGCGTTGTGAAGACGGAAGGCGGGGGTGATGCCGAAAACGACGGCTGTGACGGGGCCGACGGTACGGACATCAAAGGCGAAGGTGACGCTGTGAACGTGGATCATGAGTTCAACAAATTGTACCAGTATCTGTATCACGAACGAAAACGTGGCGTTGATTACGACGCCGACAACCGACGCACGGCGGACGACGAAATGAACGATGAGGATGACGACGAGTACAACTGCGATCAACCTCCAAGCCCAGCCAGCAGCTCTTCGGGTTCCATGGCACTCACCATGGACGAGTCGCCTTCTGCAGGTTGCCAACAACAACAACCGTCGCACCATCAGTACCATCAGCACCAACTCCAGTCGTTCCACACCATGCAGACGGCAGCACAACAACAACAGCACGCCGACTACGTGTTGATGATGGCCACCACCGCCAGCGATCGCGTCGTGTCGCCGCCCGTCGCATTCTCCGCGCCCGATTTGCCGCCCGTCGTGTCGCTGCCCGCGGCCGTGGTGCCGATACCGATGCCGATGCCGCAGTCACCCCCCAACGACAGGGATCACCTGAGCCTCCCACCCAGGAAACGATCTAAAATGATACTAAAGTCGATGGAAACCACTGCGAAAAAAGAAGCGCAGTGCAGTAGATACAGCTCGGTAATACATTATGCCAATAAAGCCTCAATTTAATTTAATTTAATACGTATCGGTAATTTATTTTTTTTTTAAATTCTTATTCTTACTATAATTATATTGTTATTTACCGCATAATACTCTACATGATATTTGTAGTATTATATATTATTTGGGTACCTATATCACGTCACAATGGCGCATACGCATCATATCATGTGTGTGGTGTATTATGGGGAAAATATTCAAAGTTATCTTTTTTTAACACTATGCATATTTTTATTATTATTAATTTGTCCAACTGATCGTAGTCAAGAACAACCTCTTTAGTTTTTTTATCACTTTCCTTTCGGAGGAAACATTTATATAATTTTAGTATCTGTGATATGATAATACATTATTTACCAAAATGATATTAGGTGAACCGTTTGGCCGGGGACAACGACACTAGGAGAGTTCCGAATAATTGTTATTAAAAACACAGGAGTATATTATTTATTATTTTCTACGTTTTTTAAAACTAATTGTATTATTATTATTATTTATTTTTTAACAAATATTTCGATTCTTCGACACGTGTTTCCCTGGGAGGTTCCTTTCGTAAATATTTACGATTTTTTTTTCTTTATTTATCTTTTCTTAGTCTACGGGAAAAATATGCTGTTTGTTGTTACTATTTATTTTCTTTTCTAATGCAATTTTATTCTGATCTATTTACTAATAACATATAATAATATGAATATAGAATAATGAAATCATACGGGTAGTAGTTAATTATTTTCTCGCCAGAGGAACAAAAAGTCTGTCGAGCAGTTTTTGCCAATATAATAATAATTATTAAAGGACCATAACTCTCAAAAAAAAAATTGGTCCATCTTAAAATGTAGCTATAAGCAAGATAAAAACAGAGATACTTTAAATGTCTACAACCGTTATTTGCATTTTTAAACTATTTTAATGCAATAAGTTGAATAGTATCATTGTTTTTTTTTTTTTTTTTTTTTTAACGAAATACATAGGAATAAGTATATAATTATTATTGATATTACTACGAAATACAAAGTGTTAAATCATCTACCTCATTTGTATGCCTTATACATTAATTGCTTACAATTAGAAAAACAGTACAAATTATACATCCTAAAGTGACAAAACTCACTGAGGACCAATATATATTTAATTAATTATATTTATTGTGTGTGTACATACTATATATTATAATATAGATAATACGTGTAAGTTCGTGAGTGTATGTGTTAAGTGCGAACATGCGCACACATACACACATATATCTAGTAGACTTGATGTATCGAATGTTAATACCTCGAATTTTTCGATATGTTAAACTATTTTAAGTTTTTTCACCTTCGAGATATTCTCGAGACGACTGTATTTTAATAATATAATTTTAAACAAATTTTTTTATGATAATATATCAGCATCAATCAACAATATTAATATTGTATGAATTTAATTTTTAATAACATGTAGATATATTGACTGTCTTCGTTTCTATATATTACATTTATAATAATCTAGGCACGAAGTGGACGTAAATGTACCTATTGATTTTGGATCTCTTAATAATATCTTTATGTTAAAACCGTAGAGGAACGCATCATTAATATTATTTCATGAAATGAATGTGTTGCATTTCATATTCCTACGACAAAATCATTGTTAATTAGTACATACCTCTAGAATTTTGTTGTTAACTACACGTAAATATAGAACATTAATATTATTACGTTTACTGTTATGTGAAAATTAAAATCAAATTTCCGTTTTTCGTGTAAAAAATAAAAAGAGAAACGCTGTAATTTTTAACACAACTACATAATATTATATTATATGTTGGAAAAGTTATTATTAGAATAAAATAAACATTTTTATATAGCTTAATACATTTGAAAGACACTAATAATTTAATTGTCGTTTAATTGATAAGTAGCTTTTTTTTAATATGAATGTGTTATAAAAATATATATTGATTATTTTTTATTTATTTTTTTTGCATTTATTAAACTGATTATATAATACGGGTAAAAACTTGTTCAACTCATGGTGCAAATACGTAATATACTTAGTGAACATTATTATAACCTCGTACGAGTATCTAGTGCTTTTTATTTCCATTGGTTTTGTTCTATCTTTGTTTGAAAAAGTAAAAAATCATCTTTATTATTATTATTATTATTATTATTATTATTATAATTATATAGGTACATAATTATTATTATTTTTTTTTAATATTTAAAATAGTTAATGTAAAAATCTTTAATATTGTTTAAAACTACTGAAGTCACATATTTATCGGTGTCTAAAACGTTTGGGAACTTTATGTATGTTATTTTTATTGTTGATGTTTCCCTTGTTTTTGACACACTATGTTTTTGGCGATGACGATGATAAGTTGATTGTACCTATTTTTAATATTATTATATAGGCATTAAATTTATATACCCTTAGTCTAATGTTTTGTCTTTAGAAGTACTCAATGTAGTGTTGATATTAATTTAGTGTATTCATTATTATTATTATTTTGAATTATTGTAATTTTTTTCTTTTGTTTTTGAAAGTTTGAAGTGATTTGTATTTTGCATTGTGCAGATTTTATTCTATAATAAATATCAAATACTACCTCATTAATTTAACAAAAAACAAAGTTGTTAATTATTTTATTACCTGCAAACATTAAAGACATCGCAACGGGAATTCAACAAATGCGGTATATATGCCTAGCATACCGCGCGTCTTTTGAAGTGAGATCGTGGTTATATTTTATTTGGTTATTAATTTAACTTTTTATTTAAAATGCACGGTCTAGAAAACGATATTTTAAAGTAAGTGTCTGATAAGATAGAAGAAAACAAAAAACTAAAAAAAAAAAAGGCATTTTGTATTACATAACCTTCTTTCCTCTCGTCTGTTCCCCTAACTGTTAGGGGTCGACTATTACATGACCTGACATATTTGAAAAAAGTATCATTCTGCATCTGTCGACTCTTTTAATAGAGAAAAAAATAATGGAAAAAAGAATATTTTTAATATATTTTTTACTACCTAAATATTAAATTAAAACATTAATTTTAGTTATGCATTTTTATTCCTCCCATTTTAAGGTTTTCAACAAGGGTGGAATTTAATCCTATGGTTTTAATGTCTAGTTAGAACTTTAAAAACAAAATAATTTTTTTTTTCACTGTACAAAAAAATGTTTTTTGCATAAAGTAAAATATTAAATTTATTATTTTTGAGGTGATGTATTTTTTCATATCTTTTATGAGCTTCTTAATGATCTAGTTTAATTGATGTAAGAGTGGCTCAGGTATATTACTTAGGATGTTCTTTAGTTAAATTTGAACGATATTTAAATTTGATTATTTTTATTGTTGAATATAGTGGATAAAGTAGTATTTGATATTAGGCGGCCATTTTCAATAATAATAACTAAAAATGGATTTTAAGAACTTTTTTGGCTCTTCATATAATTGTATTTATCGGTGCGGCTCTTGACTATATTCATGTTGGCCATCACTGTACTGTCAGTCATGAGTTGAACGTCAAAGATAAAAAAATGTGAAAAAAGTATCCATTTAGACTCATGTCGGACATTCATTTCATTTTGCTCACATCAGCATAAAATGCACAAATTTTTACCCACAAATTAAAATAACACTTAATAGTTAAAATGTTATAAGTTCTTATATAAATATTTTTGAAATTATTTTCTCAAAATCCCGATAAATTCTTAAATTTATTGATTTAAAAATAATTTAGTAAATACATTTTATTAGGTACGAGTAATAACAAGAAATCGGTTAAACTAAATCCATATCAAGTTAAAATTGTATTCTTTCTTACAGTGATACGATAAACTATAATATGTTCAACAAAATATTTGTGATTCTGCATTTATTTGCTGTTTATATTCATAGGTATACGAATTTTATAAATCTGAATCACTATACAATGGCGTCGTTTCGGTGGTAACGTGAAAATGCTGTAGAAAAGTTAATCACGAGAATGTTATAAATCAGAATTGTGTACACTGTACAGCATAGCCGAAATTGCATTTAAAATTGTAATATTTTACAGGCGAGGAATGAAAAGAAAAAGAATGCATAATAGGTATGTTGTGGTAAGATCCCAATAGACACAAACATGTCTTTGATCGCTAAGAACTGTCGTCAATTTGCGATTAAAATCAATAATCCACTTGACATATACGAACTATTAGATTAATTGACTAGATCTCTTGTTATCGAACATTGCATTTTTAACGGAAAGTAATATTCATAGGCATAACTAAAAAGGTGTGTTTAAGCCACCCTTTCTGTCAAGATATTTCAAAGTTCTTCCGAAATTATTTTTACCGGCATGTTCTCGTAAATCGCTTTGCAATGAAAAAAAATTAATACATTAATATTGATAGCAAAACACTCTTTAAATATAAATTATACGAAGTATTTAACATTTTTAGTTTTTACTGTAGCCAATAGTTAATTTCTGTTTTCTACTTTTTAGAGATAAAAAAGTCAGGAAAATTCAAAAACCTAGGAAATATGAATAACTGAGGAATATTAAAATTAAAAATAGAACGCGGATTTAAATTCTTAAAGCATATGAAAATGTTTTAAAAAATACCCTTAAACGTACTAAAAATTTCTTTATTAAAAAATATTCTGTAAAAAAAATTCTTTACAACATTTATAAAAACAATTTTAATTAATTAAACTTAGTCTATGTGGTGGCAAATTAAATTACTGAAATCGATTTTATTAAAATTTAATTTATGTCATTATTATATTTTTCGTAGTTTTCCTTTTTTTTTTGGAAAATGTTCTCTTTTAAGTGCCTTCGAGATTTGATTTCTAATCTAAAAAGCTGTTATATGAAACCTTTAGACAAGTATTTCTATGCCAAAGTGTTTTCAAATAAGAATACAATTGTAAAACACTAGCTCCTTCTTTCTACTTAAAATCTAAAATGATTAATAATGATTAGCCAAGAAACAAAAACATAATATACTTCGATACTTTGAGAATATGAATATGCTAGTTCTTTTAAAAAATAATTGACCATTATTATAGGCCTTGATAGTCTTTTTTTATTTTCCCAAGTTTTTGTGTTTTTAAATTTAAAGATTTTTTTTTTCTGTAAAAAATGTTGTATAAAAATACTTGTTCGAAAATTGTGACCAGCAACTTTTTAAATCCCGGATTGGGCTCTAAACGGTACTTTAGAAATAGTCATTTTTCGAAATCCTCATGGTCTTCTCAAAATTTGGGAAAAACAATCTAAAGTTTGACAAAAAAAGACCTGGAAACTAACTTTTTTCACCAAACTTTATGAAAATTTAAACTTAGATAAACAATAAAATTAAAAATATTTTGACGAAAGAAAATTTTGAAAATGTGAAAAAAAAATTTTGGACATTAATTATCTCTAACACTTTTTTTTCTTTAAATTTTAGATTCTGAATGAAGCGAAAAAGCTAATGTTTTTACAAGGAAATTTCTTATTTTATTTTCTGTGTACACTTTTTCGTATAAATCTACTAAAGTCTCGATCAGCAACTTTTTGAAACCGGATTTACCTTTAGTTGGTACTTTAGAGAGGTCATTTTTTGAATTTCTCAATTCTTAAATTTTTTTTTTTTGGAAAAAACTACCCAAAATTTGACAAACCTTCATTTTTTGATTCAAATTTTATGGAAAATTAAACATAGGTAAGCAATAATATGAGAAACATTTAAAAAAAAATTTTTGAGTAAATAAAAAAAAAAATTATTTTTCTAACAATTTTTTCCCCATTCAATTTTTTTTCCTTTTCTTTATTTATAAAATAAAAAAAGTAAAGTAAAGAACAGATAAGAAAGCCGGATAAATTTCACTCCACGGATATTCTTCGTTCTTCGGGTCAGATACTCTTGGTGGGTGTGTTAAAATTATTTCTTTCATTCAGAATCGTCTTATGGAAGAAATGATTAATCGTTTCTTTAAAATTCTACACATCCACTAAGAGTATCTGACCCGAAGAGCAAAATATATCCGTGATGTGAAGTATGTCCGACTTTCTTGTCTATACTTTTCTTTACATTTTTTTCTTTTCTTCGTGTATTAGATAAAAAAAAAAGTTAAGTAAAGACAAAAAAAACCGAACTTACTTCGCATCACGGATATTCTTCACTCCTCGGGTCGGATACTGGGTATGTTGAAAATGACAAATATTGTTGTTCTTTTTACTATCAAAACTGTGCACAGTATCGTATTATTGAAGAAATGATTTAGTATTTCTTTAAAATTTAATACACCCACTAAGAGTATCTGACCTGAGGAGCGAAGAATACCCGTGGTGCAAAGTATTTCCAGTTTCCTTGTCAATACTTAACTTTACTTATCTTTGTTTTACTTTACTCAACTTTTTTAATTTTATGTATTTACAATTATAAATTTTAAATTCAAATAATTTTACAATCTTCTTCTTCTTCGAGTGCCATATTCGTTAACGAACGTTGGCAATCATGTTAGCAATTTGATCTTTATTAATGGCTGTTCTGAATTAAGATATTTTTGATGTATTGAACCATTTTCGGAGGTTGTCCATCCAAGAAATTTGAGGTCTTCCACAGCTCCTTTTTCCTACTATTTTACCCTGAATTATTAACTGTAGTAAATTATATTTTTCTGGATGTCGCATAACATGTCTTAGATACTGAAGTTTTCGTGATTTTATTATTTTCACTATTTCAAGTTCTTTATTCATTCTTTCTAGTACATACATTGAAATTTGTTATGTGATCGCACCAACTAATTTTTAATATTTGGCGATATATCCACACCTCAAATGCTTGAATTCGATTAATCGAAACTTTTGATAGAGTCCAAGTCTCTACTCCATAAAGAAGTACGGTGAATACATAGCAACGAATCATTCTAATTCGGAGATTCATGCTTAGTTGATGACTACAGAAAATATTTTTCATTTTCACAAAAACCGCTCTGGCCTTTTCTATACGGCATCTTATTTCGTGAGAATGATCCCAGTCATCTATTAATGACTGTTCAAGATAAGTTAATTTTTGTACTTTATCTAAGGGGACATTTTTGAGTCTGAGGACATTTGTCGGATTTTGTTCTTTATCAATTACCGTATATTTGGTTTTTCGGGTATTTAAATTTAGGCCTAAGTTTTCACTAGCTGTTACTACTTTATTTAGTATCTTTTGTAGGTCTTCTATGCTGCCAGCTATCAGTACAGTGTCATCTGCATATCTCAGATTGTTAATAAACTTCCCATTTATGATACGACATGATATAACATGATGTTACAATAGTTATGAATATATTGATGCAAATAATAGTTTAAAATTATTCGTATCGATAGGAACCAATAGTGAATAAAAATTATTCATTGCTTTGGTATTTCGTATTTTTATATAGCAATAGAAAAAAAATAAAAAGACCTTCACGAATTGTATTGCAGTACTCAGAACATAATATATTATGATTTGTTTACAATCCCTTACTATATTTTTTTAGGAATATTACCATCGACCTTGAACTTTGCAGGAGGCATAAAGTAGAAATTTATATAATTTAAAATTTAAACGTATATAGAAGATTAAAGACAGTACAGTAACTGTATGATTTTTATAATTCCTTATTTCGTACTTATATTTCATAGTGTTTGTAAACTCGTTTAGTCATTAAAATTAAAACGTAAGACCTGTTAATTTTATTGTACATGTGACGTTCGGACAATACGTAGTAGATCGAATATGCAAACATTAATTATTTAAACATCTATATAGGCAGTTTTTTTTGTTCGCCAGAGTTCGGTCAGGTTATGCTTAAATTAACTCGTTGAATCCACGGAGGAAATTCATACGAAACTTGTTTAAACCTGTTCACCTATTAGAATTTACACGAATAGTGGCTTGTAGGTCAATCGTGAAATTTGTAGCTAAGCTATTTATTTTAGCATTATCATATTTTCAAATTCGTCGTATACGTTGTTAAGCTAAACATAGAATTTGGAACATTTTTGTTTTCCGGTTTGACAAAAATACCTAAAATAAAAATAGTTAAAAAAATAATAATCTCGTATCATTTGCATATCGTATTCTAACCATGTTAAGCAAATATTGAAAAATCATCTCTCGCATAATAATTACTATATGTATGTACCTATATTGTAGATAATTTCTTCCTTAATAATTATGCAGTGTGATCCAAAATTATTTCCAATATTTCATAAAATATCTGTAATATGTAATGGGTAATTATTGAAGCATGCTCACCTTATTTCTGACCCTTTGTAATGTAGAAATGTAAAGTTTATTTTCGTATACAATTTAGCACTCTAATAAGTCTTCATCTATGCAACTACAACAATAATTATTTAACGATTTTTATCCACATAATTTTAAGTTTATTAATTATCTTAAATGGGAACTACTAATTATGACTTTTATTATTTTGTAAGAGCATATATTTGTTTGAAAATGTTGAATTTGAAATATTTCTTTTTTGCTCATCAGATTGAGTTTGAAATAAACATTTTAGGTTGAGTTTTCGAAATGGAGAACAGGTGAATCATACAAGCCTATTTTTTACTTCCACTACTCAAATATTCTATACTTGAAACCGTGGCAAGTACAGGGAGTAATTCAACCCCCTTCCAAAAAAAAAAAAATCCTGCGTTCGCCTCTAACTTAAAATACTGATAAAATATAGTAAGCAATTTATTTTCTTTAAAAAATATAAACATTTTAGTATTTAAAATTATTCCCGAGAAAAATTCAAATTTATGCATTACATAGGTTTAGTTATTGAATAGGACATTCTTAAAATTTTACCCAGTATAGTGAAAATATTTACTCATGTATTTATTTATTTATATTTATGTATAAATGTATCTTAAATTGCGCGTAAGGTAAATATGGTAAGTACTTCAATTGTTTATCGTAAATTATATGTATTTCGGTGTAAGTGTAATCAGTGCCATAATTACGAGAAGGAGGAGGTATAGATATTGAATTTCCATATGACATATTATTTTACTTTATTTTATATTACCAGATACTTCTGATTCAATAAGGTACTTATAACAAATAATATAACACTTTTTTTTTTCATCAGATAAAAAAAAGTTAAGTAAAGTAAAGCGTAAAGTATAAGCAAGTAAGCCGGACATACTTCGCACCAATTTTTCGCTCTTTGGGTCAGATACTCTATGTGAGTGTGTTGCAAATGAGGACTATTAATTTTCTTTATATTATTAACTTCTTTCGTTCAGAATCGTTTTATTGAAGAAATAATTTATTGTTTCTTTAAAATTATACACACCCTTGAAGAGTATCTGACTCGAAGAGCGAAAAATATCCGTGGTATGACGTATGTCCGGCTTACTTGTCTATACTTTACTTTACTTTTACGTTTATTACTACTTTTTTGTAATAACGAAAACTGTTTACATCAAAGTATGGAATATTAGTATTCAATACTGGATGTATTAATCCAAGATTATATTATTTTTTCGATTTTTTTAAAATAAAGGACAATAAAATTAGTTTTAAACGTGGTGAACATTTAATACAAGTCTCTGTAGTAACTGTTTATTCGAACTATAGTCTATAGTTCTACTACATGACCACATCAACATTTTACTGATCTCGCTGCATCTATAATACAGAAATTCCTGTATATGAATAAATTTCTGAGATATTTGTCTCTACACGCTGCGGAAATACATAAAAGTGGATAATAAGCGTACAATTCACGGATTTGCTAGTTACCACGTCTATCCGGTGTGGCTTTCCATGACAATACGTTATGGAGTACCCGAGTACAGACTACAGTGCAACCTCTATTTTTACTAACTTGACAGTTCATTTAAAATAATTCGATAAATACCAGGTAATGTCACTACCTATCAAGGAATAACTTTTTTTTTTTTCAAATAGATCGCCTCTCTTACATACAATTAATATATGTGAGTAACATGTAAGTATAAATATAAATATAACATAATATTAATCACGATATATTTTTTCAACTTCCATTGTTTTAAAATTCAAAAAATGTCTGATATTCTGTCGATTCATTTTCATATAGTTTATTTATAAAATATGCGTATAATGAAGTTTTATAATAGTTATTTTATTAATACAATAATAATTAATAGTTATGTAATTATTATAATAAATATGCAAAAATATATCTGCACGTATTTAGATTATCGAAATTTGGTGTAAAAAAGTTTGAACAATTTTGAATATGATTACAAGTTACTGATTTACAACTAAAAACTAAGAGTTAAGATAAAACATGGTACAACTAAATCATTATGGCGAGGTTAATATTTAATAACATTAATTTTAGTTAAATTAATATAAATATGATAGAATTAAAGAGTAAGAGCGCAAGGAGGGGTGAAGAATCAACTAATTCAACTCAAACTAATAAGGACAAAGAAGGACAAAAAAAAAGTTTTTATCGGGACTTTTAAGTAAGAATGTTAAATCAGATGAATATGAATAGGCAACAATCCTTTTTTTGGAACTTAAAGCAGGATATTCGTCTGCAGTTAGCTATAGCCAGGGCCGGATTTAGGACTAGGCTACCTAGGCTATAGCCTAGGGGCGCCACGTCTTGGGGGGGGGCGCTGAGCCGTGGAGGTGATTTCTTCTTTTTTTTGTAGATACTAGATATAATTCCTGTTTACAAATTTCATTTACCATCTACTAGAATAGTACCATCTACCACCTACTAGAATACTAATCTTACTCAATAAAAATTTAAAACTAAATTTTTCAGGTTGACTTAAAAATAATTTTAAATTAATCCATTATACATTTTTATATAGTCATAAAATTGGTAAATTAATAAAGAGTGAGACTCTCAGCTCTTATTAAATAAATTATGTTCTATGAAGTAGGGGCGTTGGTTTTTTATTAGCCTAGGGGCGTCTTTCAAGTAAATCCGGCCCTGGCTATAGCTACTACGTATACCTGATTTGGGGGCAAAAGAAAATACTTATGAAGTGGATGTTCAAAGCATAACCTTCAATATCTAACCTAATATAGATTGGTCGATCGAAATACGAAATTTCCAAGTTGTCAAGACTCCGTTAGGTTTGATCAGTCTAATTTCTAAAGAAGAAGTTTGAGGACAAAAGTTCAGAAACTCCCTGATTATCCGATAAGATCGATCAGCTGAAAGATAGTTGTTTAGAGATATCATTACTAGCGCGATACACATTTAAGAATTTCCAGTTGTCACGAGGATTCCTTTTTTATTGATATTTCAGCACTTTCGCAAGTGTTTTTTCGATCTCGATTAAAATTTAAATCGGACATAAAGTAAAGAAAACTTCTTACAAACGCAAATATTGGAACACTTTCAATTTCAAATGGTCTTTCTTCTTTAAAAATAAGGCTTGTTTTCACTCATTAGAGAACTGAGAAAGATATGAAGATAAGAATAGATAATTAGATAGAAAATAAAGTACCTTCAGATATTATATGCCATATATCATATTTTAATAAGTTTTAAAATATATATTGTTGTGATATTAGAACAATAAATATGTTAAATTGAACAGGTGTTGAATGAAAATGTCATGGTTCATCGGCCAAGAAAATGCGCTGAGCATAGGGGATTTCATTCAACAGAGGTTGCTGGTAGTAAATTATATATTTTGAGAGTTCCGAAGCGTAGTTATGAGTACACCAGTGTACAGGGCACGCGAACAATAATAATTGACTCGTGTTTCGTGGTATCTAAGATAAAAATAACCATGTGCTACTGCAGTACATGATACGTATTGTTATCAGTTCTGTATAGAAAATTGTGTTTTTTTTTTTGCATCATATATTTTTTATTGTTACACGTCCATGCGTGGCGAGGACTTAAGACTGTTGCTTTTTTATCTTCATGTTAAGGCTCCTCCACCTCGATGTAGATGGTCTTCGTTGGGAGGAGGGGGGTTATTGATGACACGTGTACACATTATTTTGACCAACCTTCGTTTTTGAAGAAGTTATCAAACCGACCTGTGGCAACCATCATCACTCGGGTCGAAACGTGGACCTTTATTTACTCAATGTCTAATTAGTAAATTATTTTTAGTACCTTTAACTGTTTTCGTTACATACACACGTATAGTGTCAAACGAATTATGTCTTAGATCAGTTGTTTCGTTACACTTTACAGATAACAAGTTCGTTATTACGTTTTTAATGTAATGATTATTTGCACCGAAATGTTTGTCCTCGTTGCGTGGAAATGTTAGAAATTATAGGGTGGGAGCACACTAGAGGAGAGGAAAGAGTATCGAAGCTCTTTAGCTTATTAGATTAAATTTACTGTTATGTGTGATCTATATTATATGGTCATTATTTTGATTTACTGTAGCAAAAACAAAATTGAAGCTCTCGCTGAGGGCTACCTAATATAGGGCAACCATAAAAATAAAAATACGCGGTAATGTCTAAAAGCGCAAATGATCTATTTTTACCAATAGCCCAAAAATGCAATACAGATTTGAGCTTTTTTACCTTAGTAGCGGGATAAAAGCGCAAAAACATGTGTTATGCTGTTATCATTACCTGGTACCATATTGCGCTTTAAGTTTCAGTTTAATATTTAAAGTTACGAATTAATTATATTTTATTCTCAAATATGCTGTACTGTTATTTTTCAAAAATAATTTTAATTATCATAAATCATTTTTTATCATAAAAAAAAAAATAGAATTAACGTTGATAAATGATAATTATACATATAGCACATCCCTAAATTATTGCATATAGCATATGCATCTGATAAAAGCTCAATAAATAATAATTTAAATATTTTAATAAGGTAAACTTAATTGTTATTTTTGTCAAAATTATTTGGGCGTATGGGTTGTCAAAAAGATTATTATTTTTTGCGCTTATGGACAGTAGCGGAATTCGAGGTGAGTGCGGGAGGTTAGATAACCCACAGTTAAAATTCACTTTTTCACATTTCGCCTCTTTTACGCTATAGTAATATACATGTTTACTTGAAAATGTATGAAAAAATAAAAATACCCCTTGAATTATAATTAAAATAAATATTCATTTTTATTTTAAGAAAATTTTGATACAGATTGACTGTAATATGACAAATACTTTTGTGAAAGAAAATTTTTAATCCGTGTATTTTATGTTTTCGAGTGAAAAATTGCCATGGTACAAAGTATGCTGGCTTTGTACGTATAATTTTTTTTTAATTTTTCAATTTTTCGTATATTCTTATATAATTTTAAAAAACTATCATGCGTTTTTTGAAAATAAATAATTATATTACAGTTATAAAAATGTATGTATATTATATAATATTGGTAATAATTTTATTAAGTATTAGGTAAAATAGGCCAATTTCATTCAAATTCTAAACGTAAAAGGATATAAAATCAAAAGTTGACTTAAAATTTTCGAGATGTTTTCATATATTATTATGTAAGTGAGGTTGTGTTAAAGTTTCAATAAATAATTTCAAGTATTAAAAATTTTATTAGATAAAACCTTTAAAACAAAACACAAGGTAATTTCTAAATGCTGTAATTACCCCAAAAATGGTCAGATTCAAAAAATTACCACCAGTATACTACACTATTTTTGATAATGGGTGAAAATTTAAGTTTCTAGTTTATTCAGTTTTTTGATAGGTTTCCTTGTTTTTGAGAAAAAATATTCAGAAATTTAAAAAATTACCTGTAACTCTTAAAAGTACCTTAATGAGTAAAATTTTGATTCAAATGTTTCTGTACGAAACTTTGGAACAAGATAAGAAAATATGTTCATATAAAAAAAATAAACATCGCTATAAAAACAGATGCTTTTTTACTCCATTCATAATCTAAAAAACCGCATGAAAATTGGATTAGACTTTTGGAGCCAACCTAAGACAAAGATTTCTATTTTCGCTTTTATATATTATATATTATAAATTGCATAATTACTATATATAAATAATTAACTATATAATCTGCAATAGCTGGTTTATAATTATTATAAGGCTCAACCAGTGGCGTATTTAGGGAGAGACTGGGTGATGTTATTGTTTTACATAATTTTATTTTATAGTATTAATTATATCTATTTTAAAAGTGAATATGAAAATATATAATTTCATATACAATTACAGAATGATAAATAACATGTATTTCACTAAATTATTTGTTCATAATTTTCAGACTTGATAAGATAATAAGGTTGTAGGTTTTCTGGCTAGCAAACAGTTTTCGTTGTCTAATACTCCCTAAAAACAAAAAATTGAATATGTTACATAATACTAAGGAAGAAAAAATCGTCCATTCTTTGGATTAAACGTCATTTGGGTTTTAATTCTTAAGTTTAAACGCTTGTAATAAAGTATTAATTAAGCTAATTTTCATGAAAATTATACCTCATACGTGAGGAATCTTTTGTTGCAAGAAAATTTCTTCCAAATTAAGAATTTAATGTTTCATGCATTTTTTATTGTAAAAAAAATTTCAATATTTAACCTGTGATAAGTATGATCAGTTTCACACAAATTCTAACTTTGAACGACTATAAAACGAAAGTTAGCTTAAGATTTTCGAGATTTTTTCAGATTAATTAGAAAAAATATAAGTGAGTGAAATTATCTTAAATTTTCAGATATTAATTTGAAGAATTTTAAATTTTATTAGACTACCTTACGTCCTTGCAAAACAAAAGATAATTCTAAAATTCTATATTTAACCTAAAAGTGGTCAAATTATTTTGAAAAAGTTCTTTATCTACCCTTAACTTTTGTTGATAATAGGTGAAAATTTCAAGTTTTTAGTCCTATTAGCTTCGGAATTATAACTTGTAAAAAATTAATAAAATCGTTTTTATAAAATCTCGTTTACGGCATATTTTGCCATTTTCATTAAATTTTTTGACAGATTTTCTTCATTTTTGTGATGAGAATTTTGATAAATTATCTTCCAAAGTACTATCTGGGTGTGAATTCCGTTCAAAAGAGTTACTGCATGAAATTTTATTAAATATTTATATACAAAAAAGTGTTTATAAGTGTTTTAGATTTTGAGCGATAGCGAAGAATGTATTAGTTTTACAAATCTGTGTGTTTTTTTTCCGAATGTATGTAATCACGAGTTCGAGTAGAAATAATGATCCAAAAGTTTCGATCAGTAACTCAATAGATAGAAAATTTTGTCTAGTTGATACTTTAAAGAGGTAATTTTTCCAAATTGTCAATACTTTTTCTAAGCGCATGTCTTGACTGCCCAAAAATTGACAAAAAACTGTAAAAAAATGGAATGGCCTGAATTTTCATTTATTTCATTTTATTTTTTTTACATGAATTTCAAAATGATGGAGCTAGAAAGTTAAAATATTCACCAACTACTAAAAATAGTTACCATCATAAAATTTTAAAAACATTTGACCAATTTTGAGGCAAATACAGAATTTCGGAAATATTGGAAATTTTGTTTTTTATAAGTTTTAGATTCTGAACGAAGTGAAGAAGCTTATGATTTTACAATGATGTATATTTTTTATTTATTTTTTCTCTTTCTGTAAACACTTTTCTGTATAGAAATACTTGTCCGAAAGTTTCGATCAGTATCTCTATAGAACCGGAATCACACCCACATGGTACTTTAGAGTAGTCATTTTTCCAATTTCTCAATACTTTTTCCAAAAACGGGGAAAAACTGTCGATAAATTTACGAAAAACGGCAAAATACGCAATTACCGAAATTTCCGTAAAACTGAAAATTACTTTTTGACATAACTTCTAAAATAATGCAGCTAGAGATTTTAAATTTTCACTGACCATTAAGAAATAAAACACCCATTGTGTGAAGTATGTTCGGCTTTTTTATTCATTATTCTTAATCCGATAGAAATTTTCTTTTGAAAAAAAAAAATTCTTTTCATTTTTAGGGCGGAAAATTGTTTACAATCTTTTTCATATTATAAGTCAACATGTATTTATGTTTTTTTTTTTAAATTATTCATGGTAATTTTCAATCATAATTTTAGAGCTTTAAACTTCAAATTAGGGAAAAATTAATCATTTTCACGAATATTTAAATTTTAAATGGACGTAAAATATTCTGTTATTACCTATTCCAAAAATAAGATATTCTTAATACTAAAACGATGACAACTACTTGGACTGATGTTCGAAACCAAATTATTGCAAAAGCTTTAAGTGTTTTCTGACGACCAAAACATATGGTTTGTATGGAATTTAATAATAATACTAGGTGTTCCTGTGTCCTTGTGCACTTGGTTGCTCGTAATCGTAAAGGTAAAAATCATGTTCAACAATTATAGTCCTTTCCCATAGCTGTGAACTGTAGGTTACGGATCATATTTTAGTTTATGATAGTTTTAAATTCTGAGTCGATCGAAGATTTTTAATCTAAATTTTATGAAAATATATATGTGAATATTATATTGTATGTCCTACTTTTTTCATTTTTTAGATTCTGAACGAAGTGAAGAAGCTTATGATTTTCCAATGATGTTTATTTTTTTTTTTTTTTTCTCTTTCTGGAAACACTTTTTCGTATAGAAATACTGGACCAAAAGTTTCGATCAATATCTCTAAAGAACCGGAATCATACCCAGATGGTACTTTAAAGAGGTCATTTTTCC
>JAIPRM010001529.1:0-13191 GCA_025469315.1 Stegophylla sp. TES_Ste_2020
GTTCAGAATCGTTTTACTGAAGAAATGATTTATCGTTTCTTTAAAATATAATACGCCCGTCAAGAGAATACCACCTGTCGTGCGAAGTACACCCATCGTGCGAAGTATGTCCGCTTTTTTAATTTTATCTCCTTTGCCATCAAAATTGTTTTTACTATTTTCATTTTTTTGCCCGTTTACAGTTTTTGAGTAGGAAAATTTGAAGGTATAGCTTTTTTTTTGTTTCTAATAAACTTTATAATTTTTTTGAAAAAAACATTGAAGCACCGCTCAAAATTATTTTATTGAATAAATAATTTGTCGTTCCTTTAAAATTTAACACATCCACCTAATACTACCCGAGGAGCGAAGAATACCGATGATGGGAACAACGTTCAGCTTTTTAACTTTTTATTCTATTTTTTCCTCGAAATATTCTTTTACATTTTTAACGTAGCTCAATAATTATTTATTTATTTTTAGGATAGGTAATCTATTTTGAAAATTGGCTGACTCTCCTAACCTAGCTTCACATACAATAAACATAGTATATGCATAAAACATTTATTGTGTCATAATTAGGTATAACTTCGTCTGTTTTTTAAATGTATGGTATAAATAATATGCCTTTAATGTACGCGTGTACAATAATAGGAGTTATATATAAAAAAAAAAAAAAATGAGATAATAATATCATATTATGTTCTAGTGATACGTACCTCTAATGGATTTAATTAAATTATTCGTGTATAGGTAACCTCTGTCACTGTAATATTATAATTTTATTACATTGTAATAATATGACAATTATTATATGTTTTTGTATGCAATTCGTATAGCAAATAATAATCACAATCGATATGGGTGGTGATGACTAATCGTAACGAAATGCTTCATAATAATATGTATTACATATTATTATGTATAATGTATTGTAATAATTCGTTTTTATCGTTTCGTAACTATATTATTTCATTGCACCGAAATTGTATATCTTATTACAATTATTATTATTGTTTAATGTGTAGTATTGGAGAAAAACGGACAAATAATAATTAAGTAATTATATTGCCGTTTAAATTTATTGGCGATAAAAGATGTGGACTACCTATAATAACATTTTAGAACATAGAAATGAATAATATTATACGTAAATGACTTCACATAAACGAATCGAGGATAGGACACGATAAAAAAAAAAGTGTGTACTTCGGAGTGTTCTTCGCACGTCGGGTGGGATTCTCTTGACGGGTGTATTGAATTTTAAAGAAACGATAAATCATTTCTTCAATAAAACGATTCTGAACGAGGGAAGTTCATAAATATAAAAAATAAATAAAAAAAAAAAACGTCATAAAAATGTCCAAAATTTTTTTTTCACATTTTCAAAATTTTCTTGCGCCAAAATCTTTCTTATATGATTTTCTATCTATGTTTAAATTTTCATATAGTTCGGATCAAAAAACGATGGTTTCCGAGTCATTTTTGTCAAATTTTGGGTAGTTTTTTCCAAAAAAAAAATAAAATTGAAGAATTGAAAAATTTAAAAAATGACCTCTCTAAAGAACCATTTAGAGGCAAATCCGGTTTCAAAAAGTTGCTGATCGAAACTTTTGGAACGAAATGTTTAATAAAATATATTAACAGCTAAATGGCTATGAGTGGAAGCCGTATAAAGTATAA
This sequence comes from Stegophylla sp. TES_Ste_2020, assembly GCA_025469315.1. NCBI lineage: Eukaryota > Metazoa > Arthropoda > Insecta > Hemiptera > Aphididae > Stegophylla > Stegophylla sp. TES_Ste_2020. The sequence goes on from JAIPRM010001529.1 coordinate 1,663, forward strand.
TATGAATAAGCCATAAGTAGGGACAAAACCGGAACTGAGAGGGAGGGATCCATGGAGTCCAGACCCTCCTCGAAATTTTTTACGGAACATTTTAAAATTATATTTATTTCCAATATATACATGGTATATTTAAAAGTTAAAAATTGCAGGGGCAGTGGATCGCGGTAAGCTTGAGTACGCTTTTTTTTTTTTATCTAATAAAGAAAAAAAAAAATTAATTGATAAAAAAAAGTTTAATTTTTTTCAGCCAATACAATAGTTTGTGATTATATTATATAAATTAGAAAATGAATAATAGATTCCTATCTATAACATTTAATTAAAAAATGTCGTATGAAGGATTTGTTAGTGTTAACCCTGCGACAGGTACTCAGATCCTTTTTTATTTTATTATTTAGGTAGAAGGTAACTAATATTACTAAAATAATTTAATATGTAGTGTTAAAAATTACTATTATGGTCCGATGGAAAGTGTTGGCAAAATGTCACAGAGCTTGTCTTTAAGCATTTGACGTGTATATTTAGTATTTGCACAGATTAATATATTAATACACTCAGTTTTTTTTTTTCCGCGGAAATCCACACCGTCACTGAGAATATAGAACGGACAATAAAAATCTGGACATAGGTATCCGCACCTTGGGTATTCTTTGCTCCTCGGTTGGGATGCTCTTGATGGGGGTGTATCGAATTTTAAATAAATGATAAATTATTTCTTCAACAGTTCAATAAAACAATTCTGAGCTTTTTTTCTGTGAACACAATTCATATGGAAATAGTTGTTCAAAAGTTTTGACCAGAAGCTTTTTGAATAAGACTCTACCTCTAGTTTGTACTTTAAAGAGATCATATTTCGAAATGATTAATATTTCTTCCTAAATTTTGTGAAAAACTACTCAAAATTATATAAAAACCCCTTTGAAACATTTTTTTATCCAAACAAATAAAAAAGTAAAATATAGTAAAGATAAGCAAAGACAAGAAAGCCGGGCATAATTTGCATCACGAATATATTCTTCGCTTTTCGGATCAGATACTCTTGGTGGGCGTGTAAAATTTTAAAGAAACATTAAATTATTTCTTCAATAATACGATTCTGGAGGAAGTTAATAATATAAAGAACAATAATAAATTGTCGTCATTTTTACACACCCACCAAGCGTATCTGACCCTAAGAACGAAGAATACCCGTGATGTGAAGTATGTTCAGCTTTCTTGTCGATACTTTACTTTAATTATCAATCCTTTACTTCAATTAACTTATCTTTACTTTACTTTTTTTAACCTAATAAAGAAAAGAAAAAAAATAATGAGAAAAAAGTATTAAAAAAATGTTCAAAATTTTTTTTTAACATTTTCAAAATTTTCTTGCGCCAAAATATCTCTCATATTATTGTCTATCTATGTTTAAATTTTTATAAAGTTTGGATCAAAAATGATATCTAAAAATAATTTTAGTATTGAACAAAATAAAGACAAATTGTGTAAGTATAAGATCCACTTATTCTTAAATTCAAAAATATAAACTAAGAGAAAGAAATTCAGTTACTATGTATATTTTATTTAATGTTGTCTTTTTTTAGAACATTTTTAAATAATTATTTTATTAAAATAAATTTTAATTTTTTTAGTTAATTAGAATGTATTTATATTAAGTTTTGAAAACAATACTAAAGCATTACTGTTATGATTACAATTTTTTTTTCTCTGAACTTCTTTTATATTTTATTTTATTCTTCCGAACTCCAATAAAAATTACTTGCTGACTCTTGATCTAGAGGCAAATTCTGATTCAAAAAATAGCTGGTTTACAAATGTTTACAGAAATAAAAAGCGTCGTGGAACTAACAGAAATTTTCTAGAATCATATTTGGCAGAGTTTATGTGGAGAATACGTCTCGAAGAACAAGACGCATTTGAAACTATCCTCAAAGATATTTCCGAATTCTGGCCTCCATTATAACTTTATATTCATATATTTTATACATTTTTATACATACTTCACTAAACTATTAAAATAAAATAATATTATACATTGAAATATTTTTTTTATTTATGGAGGGGCGATAACAAACAAGTACCAAAAAAAATTTTAAAACCACTAGCACCTCACTCCACTCAAGAATCTAAAAATTTTTAGGATTGTAATTTATGGTTTAGAATTTATCTAATGAGGTATAATCAGACAATAATTATTATTGTTTAAGATTAGGTATAACTCAATATAATAATATTATCTTCAAACTCGGTTACATCAGTCAGCCTTTTTAGATTCTGAGAGGAAAGAAGAAACTTATGAGTTATGATTTTACAAAGATGTTTATTATTATCACTTTTTTTCTCTTTTGGCGAAACACTTTTTTGTGTACAAATACTTGTTTAAAAGTTTTGATCATAAACTCTATGGGTAAACTACACCCAGATGATACTTTAGAGAGATCATTTTTTCGATTTCTCAAACTTTATTCAAAAACGAGGAAAATCTGTCAAAAACAGCAAAATATGCAATTACCGGAATTTTCATAAAATTGAAAATTGTTTATTAACATAACTTTAAAAATAATGTAGGTAAAACTTGAAACTTTCACCAATTACTAAAAATGGTCATGAGAACATTTCATAACAAATTCAAAAACATTTGATCAATTTTAAGTTGAATAAAGTATTTTGAAAATTTCTCTTTTTGTTTGTTAGTTTTTATGTAATAAAATGTTTAATTCTTCAAATTAATACTTGAAAATTTCAGTTTACACTATCGTACTCAGCCTCAAAAAATACATAAAATGGTTTATATAGTTTAAAGTGTGTAATTTTGAGTTAAACTAACAAATTCTGTCAAAATGCTAACTTCAAATGGTTACAGAGAAAATAGTTGACTCTACGATTTTCGAGATTTTTTTAGGTTAATTAGACATAAATATGAATGAGGTTACATTACATTTCGAAGTCTTAACATCAGTAATTAAATACTTAATAGAATGAAAACTTACAAAAACGAGAGATTTCCAATATTTTCAAAATTTATCAAATATTTTTGAAATTCTTATGAAGTGTTCTCGTGTTATTTTCATTTTTTGGTGAAAGTTTTAAGTTTCTAGCTACGTTATTTTAAAGTTAAAAAACAAATGTCAACTTCATAAAAATTCAGGTAATAGCATATTTAATCATTTTTTCTTGTTTTTAGAAAAAGTATTGAGAAATTTGAACAGTAATCTGTCTAAAGTACCATCTATATTTGATTTTGGATCTATAAAGTTACTGATCAGAATCTTTTGGATAAGTATTTCTATATGAAAGTGTTTCCAGCAAGAGAAAAAAAAATAAACACTGTAAAATCACAGGCTTCTTTGCTCTGCTCTAAAATGTACCTAAAATGAAGCAATGTTTGAACCGTTAAACAAATTTAAGACCAGCCTAAATATTAATTGTATACAATATAATATACACAATATAAAAAAGTAATACAATACAAAATGTATATTTGCATAATATTTTCAATTCAAGATAATCCAAAACAAAATCACAATAATTGATTTTAATTATCATAAATTTTGATCATACATCACATATAAGTAATTTAAAAATATGATATAAAAATGATTTAAAATTTAAATTAAAAGAAATCTCTCATATTATTTTTAAATTATTATATTTATTATTATAAATTATAATGTTTCATAAAAATATTAAAACTGTGGAAAGTACATCATAACATTTTATGATTAAAAATATTAAAAAACAATAAATTTATGAGGTACATTTATTGTTTAAGAACCATATTATCAGCGCTTGACTTATGATAATAAAATTTGATCTGAGAGGTCCTAGATATACCTAACTAAGCTTCAAGGTAATTTTAGATAACCAAAAATAAGATGCATTTTTTATGAAGCTATTTTATGTTTTTAATATTATTATATTAATGAAAACTTATATTATTATTTCAAAGAAGAAAAAAATTGAATTTTTAGTTTAGTTAGTGTTTGTCAGTTTATATTTTTGTAATTATTTGTTATCAAAAACACAATGAGATTGATGTCTCTGATCATTAGCTATTATTTAGCTATAATTTACCCCACCAATAAGACACTAACATAAAATTATAGATTTGTAACAAAATATTATATTCTTATATAATTGGTAAATATTAAAATTTATAACTTTTGGCATGAACTTTACTGATGGTAAGTATTGGCCATTATTTAATCTATCGGGTATCAGTTTTATCAATAGTATAACTGATATTGAATTTTTTGAAAAAATGTGATGCTATGACATAATATATAATATTATATATCCACAGATTTATTATTTATGGTAACTATTTAGTATTAATATACTCTTTAAAAAAATTTACTATCCATCAATACCATCAATAATAATTTTAAATCTCTTTGGGTACCAAAATACCTGTGGGGAAAACTACAGTTGAACTTTAAGATTTTATTTGTTTTTGTACAAGGAAAATCAATACTCTATTTTGCAATCATCATTTCGCTATTTTTATTACATAGTATGTAATATATAAAAATTGTATGCGTTAAAATAAGAGTATTTTGAAATTAAAACTATCGGATTGTATGGATTGTATATCGGTTTACTATCGATAAAAACTATCGGATTATCTGATACTGGAAAAAATTACTATTGGCCCATCCCTACTATAGAATATAGGTGGCTAAATTACAAGCCTTAGATATAAAATTTCAGTAAACTAAATAAAACAAAAACAGTTTGTAAACGAAACATAATATATTGTTATATTGATTGTAATAAACAGCTAGAAAGGAAATAAATGATTCCTATTTTGGTTTCTTTCTTTTTTTAATTTTTGTAGGTGATTCAGTTTTAATTTCATTCTCTTTCTTAATACTCAAATTCTTAATTGTATCAATATCATGCTTATTTGATAGCCTTTGAGTAATTTTAGACATTAATTCTGATCGGCGTTTATTTGCATCTTCTATAGTGTCAACAGGAAGAGGGTTCAGATTATCTGGTTTTCTTTTTCTGGTTCTATGGGACATAATTAATGTTCCAGCTAAAGGAACCACATCTATAAAATAAAAATAAATCCACTATTAACAGAAATTAAAACAGTTTTTAACTTAAGAAAATATTAATAATAAATAGCATTATTTTTTAATATTTATCATAAGATCAAAATTTCAAATAATGTCCTTAATTTATAATATACCAATAAATTATAAACATGTATGTCATGAGCGAATAGCCAAATCAGTCAAACGGCCATTTACTGAAAAAATGGACAAGTTTCAATTGATATCATTCGGTGTTGTTTATTTTCCTGAGATAGGTAAATGGTCATTAGACTGGAGCTCATAAGGAAGTGTGGAATTATGTAAAATAATATTATAAAATATTATATTATGTAAAATATCATTTTTATTATTTTATTCAAAAGTAAAATATACAATTTGTACATTTAACCTCTGGATTATATTATTATTAATTTATGAATAGTAATAAAATATAAGGTGCTGATTAACTTGTTCAATTAGTTTATATCGGAGTAATGTGGTGAAATATAATATACCATGTTTGGTTATTCAAAAGCTTATCGATAATTACCAATTATTAAACTAATTTATCACCACATTGCACAGCAAGTCGAGGAACATATATAGATTGGGTAAAGCGAAAAGATGGCACCGAGGAGAGTAGCAATGAGTGCCAAAATACGCGCGAAAACTATTGATGATAAAATAATAATAATAAAATTATATCCTAAATTATGACATATATTAATTTTTGGTTGATACTATGAAAATAATATTATAATAATGTATTATAAATGTAATAACATATAAATATATAGATATATAATTTCATAATAATTTTACAAATTCCATTTACCTAATGAAATCTAGGTAAACGGCCATTTGCCTTGCTCAGTTAAGAAAACGGACAACACCGAACAATATTGATTGTAACTTGTCCATTTGCATAAGATATTTAAACACAACTAGAGTTAAATTTCTAAGTGAAAGGGCTAGTTTTCTTTAAAACTCTAACCTCACTATAATATAAATTTTGAAAAATTAAATTGACATAAACTGTGAATAAAGTGTGAATTTTAATGAAAATATACAATTTTGTTTCATTTAAAACATACTATGCATAAATTTAACTAATAATTTGGTATTCTAAAGAAATTATGTGTATTATCTAAACGAGTATTTGTTAAGTACACAAAAAATGTATAATAAATTATTAAATTATTTATTACAAATGAAAAGTGAAAATAAAACCAGTATTCACAAAAATTGGGAAATGAGACTTAAGATAAAACTGACCGAATTTCACATACCTAAATACGCCTATGATTCATAATATATTTTACTTACTTAGAGATAAGCTGTTTGTTTCTTCACAAGGTGTTACAATAGTAATATTTGAATCATTAAGATTTCTGTATGGTATCAAATCAGTTCTACCTGACAAAGAATTTTTTAATGATAATGTTTTAATACTGTTGAAACTTATTGATTGATTTATAAGTGAATTTATGTCTACCTGTGAAATACATAAATAATAATTATTAGTTATGAATATTGAATATTTAATATAAAATTTAAATGTATATAATTAGCACATAAATCCTACATTTATGACCATCATGTATAAGTATATGTATATATACATTAATTAAGGGTCTTTGAAAAACATTTTTAGTCACATACAATATAACCTATATAACATTAGGTCCAATCAGACTAATTTATTGTGCTCTGGTGATTTTAGATTTATCATTTAATATTTTAATCAATTTATATACAATATACAGTAAAAACCGTTTATAATGACATTCAAGGGACCAGTCAAAATTTGTCATAATAACTAATAGTCAATATAACCAAAATAGATGTTATAACAAATTAGTATAAATAATAATATTGGATTTTTTTTAATTTAAGGTCATTTAACCTGCTTTGTCATTATAATCGGTAACATTATTAAACAGAAAAAAAAAACATTATTGTCATTTTTATTTTTTTATATCCAAATATATCAGGATATATTTAGGTAAACATATCATATATATATATATATATATATATACACACATCAAATATACACAGGCGGCACTTAGCGTTAATTTAAGGAAGAGGAGCAAACATTAAATTTATTATAATTATAGAAAATTTCTTAAAATAAAATTTCAACTTTCATAAAATTTTTAGTATTTCACTCTGGGAAATTTTTTTTAAAACTCATTAGATAAATTAAAAAATATTATATTAATTATAATATGTGATGATAAAATTATCAAGGTAGTAACTATTGTATGTTGGGGTATAAATATCAGAATAAGTTGAGTACATTATATATTACCATATTGTGTCATATAATATTATGTAAATGTTTTGTAATAAATATTTTTATTTAAAAAAAATACTTGATAATTTACTTCAATAATCAAAAACCTAAATAATATTATAAATTATAAAATTAAGTAGGTAAAAAAACTAAACAATTCAAATATAAAAAACTGACACAATCTACTTTCATATATTATGTTGGTCCGAAAATGTATATATAATAATGTGTAACATGTTTCCATCACACATTAAATACAGTGATTATTTTCAGATTTTAAACAAAACAATTTTAGTTTGGCTATTAAAAAAGTAAGTAAATATAAAAATTTAAAAAATAGCAAATTATAATTATGAATTCAATGCATGTATAAATCATATTTAAATATTTTAGTGATCAACATTCAATAATATTTAAATAATAAGATTTGAAATAAATAAATATTTACACAAAAATGAATGTTGTTTAATAATTACAATTACAGAATAATTTATATAACACAAAATATTACAAACATTTATTAATTACACATGCAAAGAATAAGGGTAATGAGCTTTTTGCTATATGGTGATGGGGATAGAATTAAATGACAGCCGTTTTTCGAACATTGTGGTTATTTTTATTATGAAGTATTTCAGAAATCATATTTATCTGGATGCCTTGAATTAAAAAAACCACTGATAATAATAAAATTATTTACTTTTTATAATTTATAAGTGATACTATTGTCATTAATAAACTTCAAATTTAATTTGGAATTTCAAAAAGAATTACTAGATAAGTGGAACACAGTAATAAAATCAAACTTTTTTAATGTTAGTAATGAAATCAAAAAATTAAATAATGGGTTTTGTTATTTGTTTTAAGTATAATAAATTCCCCTCCCCCTCAATAATTATTTGGGGATGAAACTGTTTCCTTAGTTTCCGACTATGTCTATGTAGACAGAAAATTAAATATTTTAAAGAACACAAATGATTTCTTTGACTCAGTATAACCTGTCTTAAGCGGAATCGTATGGGACTAATAAAAATTTCCATTTTATACAGGTTTTAGTGTAACTCAAGAAAAAATTTGGCAGGGCAAAAATAAATTTCTGCACAAGAAAGTATTCTGCCTTATTAAGTGTCCACTTAAGACAGGTTTCACTATATTATTTAAATGTAAAAACTAATAGGTATTCAAAATTAAGGCACTATTAAATTTCTTGCCATAGGTAAAGTTTAATAAGATTGTACTAATATTTTATGATTAACTTACATCATCAGGGCATTGAAGTGTCCAAATTTCATGGTCATCTGTTATATCTTCGGAAAAAAGAACACCATTATTTCTGTTCAGTTGAGAAGTGTCCAATTGAACAAACTGAAAAAATATATATCTCTAAATAAAGATAGGCAGATAACCTAACCTAACCTAACCTAACGTAATACATTAAAAGTAATCATATAAATATAAAATAAATAATACAAATTATAATCAATGACAATAAAATTAAGGCCTGATTCTAATTTCTAGGACATTTAATAATGAGTAGAAAATTTAAATATTTTATAAATACATATTTCTTAACATCAGTCACAGTATTTCAAGAAAAATAATGAAATAAATCAAACTTATAGGGCTATTAAAATTTTATAAGGAAATTAATGGTAAAAAAGTCACACTACTTCGCACCATAAGTATTCTTCATTCCGGGTGGGCTGCTCTTGGTGGGTGTATTGAATTTTAAAAAAACAATAAATTATTTCTTTAATAAAACAACAATATTAAGTGGAGCTCCAGTTTATTCAAAACAATTTGACTTAAAAATTATGAAGTTTATTTTATTACCTATTGCAAAAAAAAATTTGCTTTTTACTCTGTCAGTATCATATTCCACCATCAATTGAGAAATGAAAAAATTTAATATATTCTTTCATTAATACATTTTTGATATTATTGTCTATCTATACTAAAATTTTCATGAATTTTAAATTAAAAAAGATAGTTTTAAAGGATTTTTTTTTTCTCAAATTTTGAGAAAACTATTGAGAATTTCTAAAATTACTAGCTACTAAAAAAAAACCATCTTGAGAAAAATTCCGAGTAGGTAGGTAGGTAGGTTTTACTCTATTATTAAAATCCAAGATATTTTTTGAATTTGTATTAGTTATGGAACTGAAGTAGATCATCATACTTACCTGATGTTAAAGAATTTGAAAAATTATTTACCGGCCAACATAATAATACTCACGTTTGTTGGCCTTTCATATTCGCTACTGCCGCCATTAGAAGACAGATCATCGTCCAAGTCGAATTCGTCATTCACTTTGCCGACACCATAAGCCGTCTTCAACGATAGCACACTGGCAGAATCGTCAGACTTGAATTTTTTGTGTTTCCCAGACTTGATGCTAGAAGTCGACGCCTTGCGTTTGAGACTGTGCACTTTGATTTTGGTCAGCTCGCTTATGGAACGGTCGGTCATTTTGCTACACAATGTTATATTGTACAAAACTGAAGTCTGAAAACATGCACAACTCCTAGACGTCCATCAACTACAGTCGGTATAAGACATCTTCATCCTCACGTCCAGTCAACACACATCACGTGTTCCGCCATTCGTATCACTTTTACACTTTTACAGTTCTATGTCAAGTGGTGATATCACCAAACCACGATAACGTGGATGATAACATATGAAACCGGGGTGATATTGAAAGATGTAGCCAGATCTTGAACGTGATTAATGGAAAACAGCAGGCAGCCGTGGTTTTCCGTTACGAAATCCCCACCCCAAATAACTGGTGCCCGTAACCCTCTACCCCGCACACACACAATATCAATGTCGTTCGGCGCGGCCACTGCCGCCAATCAAGAACCGAGTGTGGAAAGATAGGAGAAGAAAACCTTATGATTATTCCACATACCACATCGCTCTTTTTTTTTCGGCTAACGGAATCTTTTCAACGGTCTGCAGTCCGTTTTTTTTTTGTCATTTAAGTTTTGTTTTTTCATTTGTTTAGTTAAGTTTTTGTATTTAAGTATTTCCATCGCGACATCCATATTTTGTTTTTATTGTTTTTGATCTCTTTTTGGATGTCGTGAAATATTTTGTTTATTGTGTCGTCGTCCAGTAAAACCGCGGTTTTGAATAAACGGCAACCTCAGTCGTAACTCGAGTATCTTTCACTCGTTGTTTACACGTTGCTAGGACTACACTCAACGGCCTAATTTTTTCCTACGTTCTAGCGGTCGACGAAGTAATTTACAGCAGCCGGTCCAAAGTAAGTATTTGGTACGTTATCTAGGGCGAACACGTTTTCGATTACTTTTTTATTGGCTAAGCCGTCGCTCGCTTGTCCTCTTGTACAGATTTTCCGTGGCCCATCCATGTCTATGATCACCATCATAGGCCTTGATTGTTTATGACATTTACATATAAACACATAATATTTAATTAAATTTCCTTCTGTATTTTCATATAACCCTGAAAAACATAATATTTTAGTTATGAATTGGGTTGCCGTTGTAGTAACAGTTGTAGTTATCTAATACCAAGTATCTACAGTAGTTCTGCTTGAGTTTCTTTAAATTTTTTGTTGCTTCTTTTACATAGACATAAAATTTAAAATGTCATTACTCATTAGTCATTAATAAAGTTAAGTTTGAAATTGTTTGTATTATAATAACTGCATTTTAGATTCAGCAAAGAAGCCTTAAGACTTATAATATATTGTAAGTCTATGGAAGAAACTATAGTGTTTTAACAGAGATATTTTTATTATTACCTATTATTATTATTATTATTATTTATTTTTTTTGTAAACACTTTTATGGAAATACTTGTCCAAAAATGAAACCAGATTTGCCCCTAGTTGGTATTTCAAAGAGATCATTTTTTGAATTTCTCAATTCTTTAATTTTAGATTCTGAACGTTAGTGAAGAAGCTTATGTTTTTACAATGATGTTTATTTTTCTTTTTTTCTTCCTCTGTGAACACTTTTTCGTATAGAACTACTGGTCCAAAAGTTTCGATCAGTAACTTTATAGATCCAAAATCACACCCAGATGGTACTTTTCAAATTTCTCAATATTTTTTTTAATAATGCGAAAAAACTGAAAAAAAATTTTCAAAAAACGGCAAAATATGCAATTACCGCAATTTCCGTAAAATTGAAAATTACTTTTTGACATAACTTCTA